>VXBP01001845.1:460647-557200 GCA_013400115.1 Rhinopomastus cyanomelas | reverse complement strand
GCCTAGCAATGACCTCCGCCATCTCCCTTAGCACACGTGGGTGCATCCCATCTGGGCCCATGGATTTGTGCACATCCAGTTTGTTCAACTTATCCCTAACCCAATCCTCATCAACCAAGGCAGGCTCACCTGTTGCCTCAACCTCCTCTGTAGTCTGGGGTCTAATGTCAACACAACCCTTAGCAGTATAGACAGAGGCAAAGAAAGTGTTAAGTATTTCTGCCTTCTCTGCATCCTCTGTTACCAGGGTACCCACCTCATTCTGCAGGGGGCCTACGCTGCCTCTAGTTTTACTTTTGCTTGCTATATATTTAAAGAAGCTTTTTTTGCTGCCTTTGACCTCTCTTGCAAGGTTTAATTCCAAGGAGGCCTTGGCTTTTCTAGTTGCATCCCTACATTCCCTCACTAGAGCCTTGTAATCACCCCAAGTGGCCATTCCCTCCTTCCATGATATCTTAATACAAACACTGGACTACGTTGAAAATTTCTGTTAAATACTCACGGTCAGGGTAAGTATTTATAAGGTATGGGGAAAAGAGTGATGGTAAGGGGTAATGAGCTGAATTATGAACTAAACAGCTTAGTGAGCTGCAGAGAGTGCTTGGAGGTGTATCTTGTGGCAACCTTTGGACTCATCCTTGTTTTATCAGAACAAACTGAGTTGCAGTCTTCTCAGCATTTTCATGGGGTTTGCTTCTGTGGTTGGGATGTGTAGCAAGACCTAGTTTGGGTTTTGATAGTGCTGTCCCTAGGCACCTCTGTTCTAACTTCTCTCTCCTCCATTCCCTCACCCCATATGATGACATGCTCACGGGTTTTTTTTGCCCTTCATTCTGTGTTTCTTCTGTACTTATGGTTCCACAATAAACTGAAAGGGTTTTATTAGGTGAGCAGTGGAGCATGTCGGTTAAGCTCAGATGTGACCACAGCAAGATTTTCTGGAAATGCACAGTCCATACTGGTGTGCAGACATCATGTGGAAGCTGTGGCCAGCAAGAGGACAGTTTTCCTATGCAGACAGCACTCTGAAGACCTGCTAGTTGTGGCCACTGCAGGATCAGCAGCTCTAGTCCTGGCCTGGTGCTCACCAAAGCCTCGCATACATATATATGTGTGTGCACAGTCTTGCAAAGCAGCTTCTCTTGTGACAGCTCTGAAGGAGCCTCCTGGCAGCATACAACAGCTTCTGATACAGGCTCAGAAGAACTAGGAGTTGCTCTGCAGCTAGTTCAAGGATGAACAGCTTTGAGAAAAAGCATTGGTGAAGCTGGACCTTCATCCAGGTAAGAGGCATTCGCCTGTTCTTCTACTAAACTGGGGAAAAGTGAAATGGCAGCACTATTAGGGATTTTTCCATTATAAACATGAATTTTTGTTTATAAGTGGTGTTCTTTGTAACAGGTTGTTTTTGAGAGCTGTTGAAGGCAGAAGCCATCTTGTTTCTCTGCTCTTCATTGTGCTTGTGATCCAGGGGAAAGTAAAAAATTAAATTAAATTAAATCCTTGGTTATGGCATTTGTACCTAAAAACTCAAAGATGAAATCACACACGTGGCAGAAGTACATATTTCAGAGAGTACATCTGTCTATATTTTATTGTCCCTCTGGTGGAAAGTTACACTTAGTAACATGAAGTGTTGTCTTGGGTGGCCAGTGCTGTAGATTCTGATGACTGAATAAGAGGGCAGAGTTCCCTGCTGATCCCTTTGGGTCCCATCATGATCTCATGGTTCAGGTCCATTCTGAAGGCCATTAAGGGTTTGAACAAACATTTTCCTTTCCTTTGTTCTGTGGCACTTGAATATGGGAGGAATGAGCAGGGCAGGGTGCACTGACGTCCTCTCTGCTGCTCTGGTTTTGTTCAGTCAGCAAGCAGAGAATTATTCCATCTATGCAGGGATGGAGTTACACCAGTAACTTGGCAGCATTTTATTTCCTCTTCCGTTCTTGGATATCCAGAAGATTAACATCCTTTAAGGCTTCCTAGTTGTGAAATGGTGTATGAAGTCAAAAGTGGTGACCAGGAGCTAGTCTGATTGTCCCAATCTCTTCTAGCCTGGCAGTGTAGCTAGTTAAAGTTGTGATCAGTTCAGGATGTTCCGCTGGAGTACAAGAACACACACTGGACTTTGCCTTGTTGGTGAATAGTAAAGTGTGTGTGGGGGGGGAGGCAGGGAAGAAGAAATAGTTAATTTTCCTTTTGTGCATAAAAATCAAAAGATTTTTGTCATCATTTTATTACCAGGATGTTCTGTCTCTACTGCACGGAGGCAGCCACTGAGAGTGGGGCAGTGAGGAGGTTCGGAGGTGAGCTGCTTTGGGAATGAAAGTTGGACCTGAAGCTGATACTTGTCAAGGAAAAGAAGGAAATATAACTGAAGCTTAACCAGTGGGTGAGAGAGCAAGACTGAGAGCAGCAGGACTGTCAGTCCTAGTTTCAGCATGTCAGCAGTACCTGCTCTGCTCTGACTCATGAGCCACATCTGTCAGTCCCTGTTCAGAAACTTGGTGGCCATCTGACCATGTGAAAAAGTGGAATGGTTAAGCGTTCTCTGTATCTGTGTGTCAAATGTGCATGAAAAATTTATGTAAAACTTGTTCATCAAAGAGGAAGGCGAGCAGATGATTCAACATACACTTCCAGACTCCAGTTTTGCTATTTGAGTTAATACAATTTTTACAAGCCTTTGTTCTTTATTACTGAGGTACAGACAGCTGTGATGCCTACAACAGCTTTCAGAATACTTTTGTGTATTGTCTTACTTGGATGAATAATAAATTGGTTTGTTTGAACAGTGTACTGGCGTGAAACTGCTTTGGAAACAGAGATTCAGGTAATTGCATTTAATGTTTTTACTCCACTATTGACTTCTTAGAAAGGTGCAAAAAAAGCACAACAGATGAACTAAACAGTAGACAAACCTGCTGTATTTATTACAGCAACACGTGGTGCTGCATTTACTCTTGCCTGCATGGCAAAGGTATGAGAATAAAGGGCATTGTTTATATTCTGTGCTCGTTGGGACCAAGATGTGAAGATGAAAATTGGCACCAGTACAGGGCATGCAAGCCAACCTAGAGATTCCTCCAAGCAAAAATTCTTACCCTCTTCCCAGCATCCTCCCAAATGCTGTGGAGGGCACATGCTGCTGTGATACTGTAGATAAAATTGGACTCAAGTTGTTATAGATGCTATCATCTTGCTGTTGGCATGTCAGCAAAATGTTCTACTACCTTCTTAACAGTGTGTGTTAAGTAACCCGCATGCTGCAATCCAGGCAGTTTTGTAAGAAGTGGTGGCAAAGTGAAATCCTACAGTCACTTACTGGACATAAATTTGTGCTTTTTAAAAGACAGCTAAGTCTTTTAAAGTAGTAGTATCCAAGTTAAGACTTCCTCAGCAACAATACACAATACCCTGCTTTAAAGATGTTAAGAGGGAATGGATAATCATGTGTCTGTGTCCCTTGAAGACAAAACATCAGAATTAGGCTTAAACTGTGCAAGATGGATGTAAACTAGACATGTGGTAATAATTCTTAGGGGTAAGAATAGTTAAATGCATTGTAGAATCTCTGTTTGTCAAGAAGAGGTTGTGCAAATCTCTTTGAACACAACTTGGTTTTTCTTGTGTTTAGATGGGAGAAGTTTCTGTAGTTCTTGGATCCTTAGTAGTGAGAAGCTAGTGTGTTCTTTCTCTACATGATTTTGTCTTCTCTATTTTTAAATCTACAGGAAGGGTTATTGTTACTTATCACATCTTTGGTTTTCTCAGCTGGATTAACCAAATTGTGTCCATCTTCCTTTGCAGACTGGGTTTCTCAGACCACTGACGATTTTTGTTGTTCTCGGCTTTCTGCAGTTTCTTTATGTTTTGTCACACGGAGGATGTTGCTGACTCCTTCTTAGCATGTGCTCACATTAGATCCTCTCCTGCAGAAATACTACATTGGCAGTGCATCTATGTCACCCAGACATACTTGGCTGTTGTGTCTTTATTGAAAATACATCTATTTTCTCAGAAAAGGTCTTCAATTGGTAATAATTTTACATCCTAATGTTTGTCTGAATTACTTGCAGCTCCTTTACAGCTATTGTAAGGTACAAGCATTGTCTTCACATTCAGAAAGCACGCTCTTAACCCACATGACTTGGTACTTTTTTCAGTACAGGCATAATCTAACACAGGATGAGTGATTTTCCATAGCTAGCAGATAAATTTTAGTTGTTGTCCTGTTGATCTCATACTAAAATATTCTTGCAATTTCTGGTGATTAGTGAATTTCAAGGACAATATTATTGCTATAAGCTTTATTCATTTCTGCATAATACTGTGTTTTATGAAAGCACTGGCTGCAGGCCAGCTGGAAAGCCTCATACATGTGGAAGAAACCTAAGATGGCAGCATTCAGAAGCAAGATATTTTAGATACGGGATGCCACAGCTATGACATATTCATTACACATCCTGTATTTTCATTGCATTTGTAACTTAACTCTTTTGTTAAAAACCAAACACAGATTTAGCTTCTGCCTGTGCTTCATATATGCCAACAGTGTGAAGAACAGTGCAAGAAAGATTCCCTTCCCATCACAGTGCATTACTGTTTCTGAATCTGCAGGAGGCCCTGTTGTGCTAAAACCACACAATGTTGAGGAGGTTATGTGCTCTGCCTGCTCTGTGTATCTAACTTAGCTGGTGCTCAAAACACTTGAGTTAGAAACCTTGGTTCTGGTTTTACCATTGATTTAAGGCAAATGGCATGGCTTCCTTGGGCAATTTTTTGTGGCCATTGAGTTGGACAAGTTTTTTTCCCCCTGTTTTGGGAGTAACAATAGAGAGGAAGATGACAACATTATCCCAATGCACTTTCTGCAGGGGCTGCATCCTGTGGTAACTTGTGAGAGGAGGAAATGTGTGCATACAAGTTCTATGCACATGGAACATGTTTCGTACTCAAGAGACTGGTGCAAAAACCTCTCTGTGTGGAACACTTTTTCTGGGTTCTCAGTCAGACTAGATGATTAGTCTGTACTTTGAATTCTGCTTGTAAGCAACCAACTAGGAAACTCATCTCTCAGATGAACCAAGGCATGCTTAACAAAGCTTTCCTTCTTTGGAGAACACCAAGGTATTTTCCAGGTAACCTGCCTGGCAATTCACCTTTGTGCCTTTTAGGTCTTGTTTATGGCCTTGATTCAGCTTGGTATTGAAAAAAGCATGTGAGTTGTTCCATTGACTTGCTGTGGGTGTCAGAGGAGCTATTCAACTGTTTAAATGGAAGTGCATTCGCTCCTGCTGAACGGGAGCTTGCCAATGAGGAATACTAGTTAGACGAGGAGAAGTTATGGATTTCAGAGACAACAGTCATCTGGCAGCAGAGATGGAAAGGAAAGCAGGTAGAATTGCCCAGCCACTTGGAAAATAAACCATCCAATTCCCCATTCAAGGATTAGCCATGATTTTAACACTGACTTTATTTTCCAGTGCATCCATCTCATTTGTGTGAGAGATGTTCACTTGCCAATAAACTGGGTCCAAGCAGACTTGTCAGCGAAGTACAGTTTATTTACATTTTTGGAAGAGTGGGTGTCCTGCTGAGTAGGGGCACCAGTCATAGATTTAGTATTGACTTCTTATTTCCCTCGATCCGGACAAAATTCCCTGTTTCCTCATTGAGTACTCCAAGGTTTACAGTCTATGCATAGCACCTAAGTATTAATTGTTCTAAGTTTCCTCCACCGTTTACTCTGCCTTTGGCCCCTGTAGTTGGTTTAGTTATCCACTTTTGTGGTAATGATCAGCTTGCCCTTTAACCACAAAGCTGGTTTCAGTGAGATAAGGTAGAACAGTGTTATCCCCAAGTGAAGCCATAAGCCTTTAGGTCCATCTCTTTTCTCCTTATCAGGCTATGTTCAATTATCGTACTGCGAAAACAACATGGAAACCTAGAGCAATTGTGAAGTTAGTACAATTTGGAAATTAAAGACAAAATCTTATCCCTGCCAGGCATCTATTCCTTCAGGGTATAGATGGGCTAAGGAAGCCTGTCCTCAGATGTCATATTGTGCAAACTCACATTTTAAAATATACACTCTCTCTTGGAGAAAGAGACAGAGAACAAATGGCCCCAAAGTTGTGCCAGGATAAGTTAGACGCTAGGAAAAAGTTAGTTGAAAGAGTCTCCAGGCCTTGGAACAGGCTGCCTAGGGAGGGGGTGTTTAAATGTTGGGTAGATCTGGAGCTTAGGGACATGGTTTATTGGTGGCCTTGTGACAGTTTGCCTAATGGTTGGACCTGATGATCTTGAAGGTCTTTCCCAACCTAAATTATCCTATAATTATGTATGTACCTGTTTCCAGTGCAGCTGCAGTTTTATGCTGTGGTCTGGAATCACTATGTCCTACCCAGCAATGAAAAGGAAAAGAACCCAACTAACTGAGCAGTGCTCAGTGGCTCACTGTAAGTCCTCTTCCCCTCTTTGGTCTCTTAAGAAACTGGAAGACAAAAAGATCCATTTTTAATGCGCACAGACCAAACCCCAGTACAAGTTAAATTTGCCTTTGCTACTTAAGTGGTATAAATGAGAAAAGATGATTCTTAGATTTAAGATCATTTCAGGTCTTCATCCTGCCTAGTTGTTGTTTTCTACTGAGAGTGCCCATGGCAGCAGGAAAGTGCAAACCTATCAGTCTTTCAGGTTGTAAAGCTATTTATTTCCTTGTGCTGTGCTTGTGATGAGTTCACTCACTGTACTCATGTTCCCTGCTTCAAGGGGAAACTATCCTGTATCTGTGAAACCAACCAGTAGTGGGATTTTTGCTGTTATTGCATATTATTAAGAATTAAGAATTTCACAATTTTCCTTCCCTCACATTTATCTAAGAGTCATTGTCTTGTTACTGTCATGCTTGCAGGCAGCAGTCTTTAAGCAAGTTATGTGAAGTTCTGCTCTCAGCAGTCAGCAGGAGATTGTATCTGCTTTACTATCAGTCCCTTTACAAGAGGCTGACAGGGCACAGACTTTGTCCTGGGGATGTACTTTTTTGTGATGTCAACTTTTGGCCTCGTAGGTAGGTTATTCTCTTAAACATAACTAAAGGTGTGGACTTTTGGTATTTATGGATATTTTTATCTTGAGAAATAAATACTGCCACTACATAGCTTTTGAGAGGTTGTGATCCACCCTCAGTGTTTTGTTAGACAGTTTATGTTCTTCATCACAAATAACAGCGGCGCCATTGCTAGCGGCAGTGATTTTTAATTCTACATGTGTAGTGGTTTGGGCACATGTGGGCAGTATGACACCCAGTCTGAAAAACAGAGTGAAATTGCAGAAGTGATTTACATAAATCCTTTTTAGATATAGAAAAAAACCCAAGACAAATTGTATTCAAGCAGGCTCATAAAAAAAAAATCTCAAGTCTAAACTTATCTCTCTCTGTATAAAATAGAAGAATTAAGACTACCGCTGAATTTAGCAGGCCTTGTAAAATCTTTCTACCACGACCGCGCCTTTGCGAGCTTCTTTACACAACAGTTAGCTGGCAGCGGTTCTGAAAATGCCTTCGTCAATGCTAAGGCTTTCCAGAATTAAACAAAAAGGTTGAATAAAAGCTCTGCAAGTCTTTGTCTTCCACATCAGAGCAGCTGGAAGCTTGTTGGGAGCAGTAATTTTTCTTTGTGCATGGGCAAACAAGGGGTTATTTCAACTAAAGCTCTTGAAAATGATGCTTCCTTTTTTTTTTTGCTCTGCCAGAAGGGTTGCAGGTAACCTGTCAACAGTTACTCCTACTCTAATAATTCTTCATTAGGTGACTGATTCTGCAGCCTTGCACAGCTTTGAAAGCCTACCTGTCTTCAAGGGGGAATATTACTGGTACCGGTACTGGAGGATCAACTGTATGATTAAGTTGCTTAGTGGTGCATTTAGAAGAGGATGTTCAAAGTGCTTACAGAAACTAGATATTCATGTTGATTGATGTATAGTGGGAAGTGAATATTTAACTCGTATAAGGTTCCTCGTCTTATGTTCTCAATGGTTAGACCTGCGCCTTTCCATTGGGAGATGACATCTGCTCAGTGACACTGTGTTTGGAAAGACAGAAAGAAACCAACCCAAACAAAAATCCATAATACTACCAGCTTTAGTGGTGGGTGTTTTCGTGTAGGGAAGGGGACTCAGCTCAACAACCAGATGAAATTTCTCTGTCATTCCAGTGCCCTTAAAGGAAATAACCAAGTGTAAGGTCTTTGACTGTTAGGCTGCTAACTCAGTTTTAACCAAAAAAAAGATCTGACGAGCCCAAACAATGATTTAGGTCTTGTTTTACAAGTTCCTTACTAAAGACTTTGACCTGAAGTACATCGCGTCTTGTGAGGTAACAGCTGGTCTGTCATTGTCTTCGCAAAGAAGTAACAGTTGCTAAGATTTCAAGAAACAAAGATGGTCTTTGAATCAACTGGAACAGCTGTAAGAGACTGACACACCATGCACTGTCAGCTGCTAAATTCAGATATTCAGACCGCCCGAAACAGGATACTTTAACCCTTGGGCACCAGCAGATTCCTCCTTTTCTCTTCTTCTCCTTTTTAAAAAAAGGTTTTAAAATAACCTTTTGCTTTCAGAAATTAACCTCCCCTTCCCCGAAACTCACAAAGCTGTCACTTTCTTTGCAGAGATTTTAGATTTTAGGATTATTTCACTTATTTATACGCAACAAGGAGACATGCTTGTGGACGGATAAAGTTTGTGTAAGAGAAGTGCAACGCTCTCCCCTGTGAGATGTGTGAGATGCATTAAACAGAAAATAATTGTGTGTCTAGAAAACAGATGCTATTTTAAGGCACGTGGTGTCTTCCATGTTCTGTACATGGAGAGTGTGTTTAGTTTGATGAAGCAGAATGAAGGTGAATTGATCATGTCTGGAAGAGAAAGTTGGGCGATAACGCTGGTGTCTTTAATAGACAGAGGCATGTGAGATCCAAAAAATGGTGGGTGGGTGAAGTCAGGCACATTCAGACTGGAAAATTTTAGTTTTTTTCTTTTAGCATAATCAGGGAACTGATCCATAATTTAAATTAGCTCAGGATGTGGCAGGCTTTCCATTGCGTGAAGCCTTTCACATCAAGCTTGGCTCTCTGCTGCTGCTAGTTCTTGCAGCTCTTTCTGAGCTGCTCCAGAATGTTGTGAGGTTTTTTGTTTTCCAAAGATGGCAAAATGTGATGACATGAAAATTTATTTCACTTAATGAAGAATCAGCAGCCATCTTTTGCAAACAAAATGCTGGTGTGACTTTGGTGTGCCGGAAAGCCAAGCTGTTACAACTTGGAGCCTGACTGATTTTTGGATGCCTGAAATTGGCAGATATTGAATCTCTTGCTAACCTATTGTTTTAGTTCAGTTACAAAGGATGGGGTGTTATTCAGGAGATTTTGTAGTCTGTGTTAGATGGTATCAGGAAAGCTGTAGCTGCCTCGGCGTCTGTTAATCAGTTAACTCCAGTGCTGCACAGCGTGGTGGATCTTACTGCTGATGGAGAAGATGAAGCTCCCAGCAAGTGGTACCCTGAGCTCTCTGCTGTCCTTTGTACAGAGTGCTCTTGATCAGACCATGAGGCTCATGTTTCAGCACTCAGTGCTGTGTTTTCTTGCCCAAAGAGCCATGCTGGCTCAAGCTTGTTCCTAAGTGATTTACTTCAGTGTTTCCAAGCAGCACATAGTGACGGTGTCTCATAAAAAGCTCGAGGCTAAAAGAGGGGACTTTAGCGTAGATTTTAGGAAGAAACTCCTCACTCTGAGGGCAGTGAGACACTGGAACAGTTACCCAGAGGATGTGTGGATTCTGTCTTCCAGAAGTGTTCAAGGCCAGATTGGATGGGACTCTGGACAACCTGGTCCAGTGTCCCTGCCCATGGCAGGAAGGTTGGAACTAGATTATCTCTGCAGTCCCTTCTAACCTGAACCATTCTATGATTCTATGAAAAACACATATAACCTACTTTCTTGTGCCCTATTCTTCTGGCTCCTGATCCTGCACCATCTGAGGAATGGAAAGATTGGCAATTATCGACACTGTCTGCAGAATCATTTAGTTTGTTCTTCTGTTTATGAATACAGCCTTGTGAAAACGTAGATTTATATTGTGACCTGAGAGGGTTTGCAAGTTCTTTAATAACATGAATGAATGTCTTAAAGGCTGAAATAACTAGAATGGTTTGCCAGATGTGATAATTGAGATGAGCAGAATAAACAGTTCAATCTTGAGCTTTCATTCTCATTAAAAGGAAAGCACTTTACTGTGACAGCATCTCAGAATCACAGAATAGTAGGGGGTGGAAAAGACCACTGAGTATCATCCAGTCCAATCCCCTTGCTAGAGCAGGATGACCTGGAGAAGAGCAGGGTGACCTAGAGAAGTCCTGACAGACTGTTTTATATTTACAGTTACTGCAGGGCCCACAGTAACACTTGATCTCTCTTAATTTTACTGTCATTAATCCAAATTCCAGCTCAGGTTTCCACATCACTGTATTTTTCATATGTCTGTTAATCTGTGAGATCCATTTGTCATGACAAAAGAATCGTGAACAAGCAAGAGAAACAAATGAACATATTTACATATTTTCTGAATTTAGTTTTAACATTTTTATTCTCTACTTAAAGGATTTGTAAGAAGACTCTGAAATGCTCACTCTTCCCTAACAAAGGCACATAACTGTATTATGAGGTGAACAGGAGTTACTCTTTAATACCCAGAAAAAGACCTTGGCCTTTTGACGACCTAATAATTCCCAGAACAGCCAACTGAACCTTCACCATGATAGACTGGGTCTCCTCTGTTACAGTACTGTAGTGGTGCGCTGATTTCAAGTCCTGATGGTTTCATCACCGCAGATGACCTATGTTCCTCATACAGCTGCTTTCTGCAACGTGGTTACAACATGCATCCAGATTTTCCTTTGCTTTTAGAGACTGGGTTTAAAATAGTGATGTTGTAATTTAATCCAAATTTGCTTGCTGTTCTTTAATGGTATTTCATGTGCCATGTTTCCTCTCCTATTTATGAAATCCTGTGCTTTGACTAGAACTTAGTGCCAAGACTATGAAATTATTGTTCTATTATTAGAGCACAGGGTTTGATTCCTTGACAGGTTGAAAAGAGCTTTGCGGCACTTTGCAGGAACAGCACTTCCTAATCAAAACTGTCCTCAGCAGTCAGTCAGTTTACTCTGGTACTAAAATAGAGCTGAAGTAAAGCTGCTCAATTGTTTAGGCAACATGTTGTGGCATCTGGAACTTAATGTCCTCCGTTTCACACTCACTCTGTGCTCTGGTGCTGACAGTCGTGTTCAGAGCAGGAGCTAGCAACACACACCTTTCGGTGTCTGATCCTTTATGTGCATGTCCTTATTGAGTTCCTTATAGACTCCAACATTGCTAAGTTCTCTTGGCTGTCTTATACCTTGTTGATAGAGGCTCATGGTTTTCTGACTTCTAGAATTTTTTGGTAATAAGTAAATTGCATTTAATGGCAATAAATAAATCTACTAATTTAATGCATCTTTGGATCTTCCTTGTGTTGTAGGGTTGTTTGTTTTTTTTCACTGGCTTCTGACTCTTTCCACGTACGGTGCTCTCTGTCTTTGGGACTTCCTTCCTTTGCTGGTTTAGGATCGTAGCCAAATCCAGCACTTGGGATCTGATCTTCACTTTAATATGCTCGGCGGAGGCTCTTTATAAATACTTGGGCATTACGTCAGAAAAATACCTAGCGTTATGTCAGCAAATGGAGATTTCTTTTGTGGCAACTTCCTGTTAGAACAATCGCCTGACGAATGCGGTTATTGTGAATGAGGACGATGTGCACTGAGAACGGTTCCATTTTCAAGCGATGCTCTCATTGAAAACAGGGTTAAATTGTGCGGGAACAATGGAGATTCTGCAAGCAGCTTTAATAGGTAGTTCCTTTCTTCCTTCCAATATTTAGTGTTAGAAGTCAGATTAGAGCACAAGATTATGCAGGGAGGAAAAAAAATTACGGAGTTATATTGTTCTTAGGCTCCAGAACCATGTTCCTAAAGCCCAGGGGTGAAGTAATGAACAGCACAGAGCTTATTGCTGCTAAACTTCTCCTAAGGATCTCTTCTAATAATAATAAATAATATTATCATAACCCCCCTAATAAAATAATACAATAAAAAAAATTATAAACGTCTTCTGCTAAACATTTGTTGTTTATAAATTCTGCTTGTTTTGTTGCTTTGTCCTGGTGCCATAGTGACCCCCTCTGGCAATGGCAGTTTAATTGCATTAGCGAGCTCTTGGCAATCGGTGAGTGATCTCGCTGGAAAGGCACTGCCTGACCCTGTGCTCCCTCCCCTCTCAGAGGTACTCTGGCTCAAGAATTAAAATCACACATGCCAAATTAATTAATGCTGTACCTGAACGTGATGGCTAATTGATAGGGAATAAAGTTCTGTGCAGTAAATGATGTTGGGCAGGTTGGGTTTTTACCCTGTGAGTGGCTTGAAAAGACTCCCTTTGTGCTTAATTTATGTCAACTCCAAAGCAAGTTTTTATCTTCTGGAGTCCAGCCTCTGCGCAACGCCCTGCAGATGCTGCAGCTGCTGTGTGGCTTGTTCTGGACCAGAGGTGGCTCACTGATCCTTTCCACATGCGAACTAAAACAACTTTTTACGATGGAAAAGCTACTGGGAGTTTTCTGCCTCCTGTTAATGTTGTATTTTGCATTGGCAATGCTTTTATTTGTGCTGGTTGACACTATAGGTCACAAATTGCCGCTGACATTTTTTCCAAGCCGTGTAATGAGAAAAACTAGTAACCTGTTGAGGCAGTTTTAACAGCAGAGTGGGGTGTCTGAGGTGTTGTTGGAACTTCTGTGCATAAATGGGGAATGCTGGTTCGGAAATAAAAGCCTTAACAGGACTGATTGCTCTGTCCCATAAAGACTTTTATTGACTTGCTTGGAGCAAACCCTCTCCTGCCCCATATAGGATCCGAGCTGTGCTGTACTGGTGCAGGGACAGAGTTAAGCCACAGAGACTTCTCAGCCTTGTGATGAAGGTCTGGCTCAGCTTCTGAAAGCAGCCGTTGCTATCTGCCACCTGGGGTCACTGTATTCAAGGTTATTAAAAACGGGAAGTATAAAGTAACAAAGAAAAGCAGTAAAAAAAGTACTTCCAATCCCTAACCCCTGGAGGCTTCAACTGGGATAGCCATAAATATACAAATTACTTGGAATTTATTTTATAAACCCTGTATTTCAATGTGTGAAGAGAATTCTGCTTTAACAGGTCAGGGATTTGTGTAAAGCAAGAGCTGAACGACCACAAGAAGAACATGATCTCCTGGAGAAATCTCTTGCATTTTGTCTTAGTTCTCCCACCTGTTGGTTCATACAGAGTGTCACCACTGACTTGAAAGATCATTGTACCAGTGCAGTTTGGTGACTGAGAAATCTGTAGCAGTTTTGATGCTGATCTTGTTTTATGCTGGAATTACTGCACCTATCTCAGTGACTTTTTGTATTATTCGCACTGGGAGATTATAGGGGACTCCAGTATAGGTTTTGAATCCACACCCGTCTTACAGAATTCCTTAAGTGTGCCATTATTTACTCCTTTGTCTCTGCTAACCCCACATGATATATTATGTACCTATAGTACTTCTTAAAAGCACTTTAGCTGATTTTTCAAGCTGGCTGGGCTTAAAGTTGTCAAAACATGTATTTATGGTACAACTCCTCAGAATGCTGCGTGGATGTAAAGCTTTGTGCGTAGGTGCTGCATCATGAAAGAGAAAAGGCTGGTTAGGCGCGGAGAAAAGAGCATCCAGACTATGTAAATGCTACTTCAGACCCCATTAACTGTCAAAGCAGCATTAGCAGTGGGTGTGCAGCTCTAGAGCTGGACATCCCCAACACTTTTTGAGAGCTGTCTCTAACAGTAGCTGCAAAATTATGGTAAAGCAGGACGGCACAGAAACACTTTTTGCACTGCTCTTTTATAAGGACCTGCAGGAGCTCAGGGAACATCTTTAGTGCTGTACCTGGCCATTGAATGAGGATAGAATCACAGAATCATATAATCATTAGGGATTGGAAGGGACCTCGAAAGATCATCCAGTCCAATCCCCCTGCAACAGCAGGATCACCTAGACCAGTCACACAGGAGCGCATCCAGTCGGGTCTTAAACGTCTCCAGTGAAGGAGACTTCACAACCACCCTGGGCAGCCCGTTCCAGTGCTCCGTCACCCTCACTGTGAAGAAGTTCCTTCTCATATTGATGTGGAACCTTCTGTGTTCCAGCTTAGAACCATTGCCCCTCATCCTATCACTAGAGAGCTGAGTGAGAGAATGTGCAGCTGTCGAGCGCATCTTGGTTGTTTTCCTCAGCTAAGTATTGCTGAAACTTCTAGATAATGAGTCTGTACAAGACATGCTTGGCATTCAAGCTGGTTTTTAGTATAAAAAATTGGTAATTCAATATTTTGACCCTTTTTGATCATTATTAATTAGAGGTAGTGTGTATAATTTACCTGTGTGTATAATTTACCAGATATGGTGACATATCTGTGTGTTCAGTTACATAAAAAGTACTCCATTTACAGGTCTAGTTGAAGGAGAATAGGATGGTGAAAACAATATTGCACAGTGTTTCTACTATAGCTCTTTGCAGACAGAAATCACCCGTTCTGTGCTGTCCCAAAGGGTTCCATACTCAGAATCGCTTTACTCTTGTGTCTGTTCAAATGCAATTTGCATCACCAGCACCACCTCCAAATAAAATTATTTAGAATCTTTCCTAATTACATGATCTTTAAAGCATCTCTAAGGACCATACTTTAGTCCTATTATAATCAGTATTCTTTGCAGTAATTAATTACTTATGTCGTCATGAGGTCAGAATCAGAACATGATGTTTTCTTCTCTTGGAGTGAGTTAGCTCCTCTTGCGGGGCATCATGCTGCTGTACACATAATTAGTGCTATATGAAGAATATAAATTAACATGTTAGTTTTGATGTGAATGTTGATGAGATTGGCAAGACATCATTAATAGGCTGGATGGTGCAAAATAGTACTTCTGATTTTGGCTTCCTTTGCTTTTCCTTTCATCTAGTTAAGCTAAAAATACGGCACAGCTGCTTTCCCTTTACACATGTGAAAATGTGTGGAATGTGAAGTCAAAGAGAGAATTGCAACCCTTTGGGTGAGAACAGATGACGTTCAGTGCTGAGACACTAGTCTCATCATCTGATTCAGGAGAGCAGGGCCAAAATGAGGGCTTGGTGGTACCGTGTGTTGCTGTGAGAACTGGAAGGGTTGGTCCTCTTGCCACAGCAGAGCTGCGTGACTGCAGCAGAATGCAGCAGCAGTGAGGGTTCAGGATGAATGGCCAACTCCACATGCATTTGCTGACTGCACTTTCTCCTCCTCTGTGGCCTAAGTAGTTTAAAGCACCGTTCAACTTGAGCAGTCAAAAGCACATCAGCTAGTCCTCAGTTAACTGCCACTAGTGGATCCGATAGAAGATGAAGGCAGAAGTAAAATCCTTATGGGTGTAAATGAATGCTTATCAATGCATGTAACTGTGTTAAGTCTCAGGAGAAAGAATCCAGCTGTAGGATGTGATCCATAACTTGATCTGCAGTCTGTGCAGGAGAGCAGCAGAAATGGTGAATGGCAGTGAAAGCAAATGGTGGGAAGCTTTGTGAAGTGTATTTGTAATAACTGACTCTGAAGGGTCCTCTTGGCCTGTTGAGCTTCGGGCTTTTTATGAAGAAGGGTAAGTCACCATTATCTGTGTGGAACATTTTTTTAATATCCTTTGCTGTTGTGGTTCATGAGTAACATCACAAAGTGAGTATCTGATCCTGAAAGCGGTTCTATGCAAATGAGCTCTTATAATCTGGAGGAGCTCAGTGCACGTCAGTGGGAGCTGCTTCAAGTAGGAGGATTAATTGATATTAAATTGACGGCCAAAGTAAAGGAGTTGGAGACTGGGAGCAAACCAACAGAAAATAGTGTTAGGAGAGAATTAAATTGTGCTCCTAGACAGCTCTTTTGTAAACTAACTCAATCAGAAAGGCAGTAATTAGTTTTTACAAATTCTTGGAGCAGCTTAAGCTTGGCTGCCTTTCGTAGTTACTGGAAGTCTCACACAGAGTATCTCCCTAATGTGACTGAATTATTGTGTTCTTGTTACTGCAGTTTGCTTTTTCCTTTCCTTATTTTTGGCGATTCGGTATGCAGGAGTATAACATTGCACCAGTGTGATGTTGCGTAGACCGTAAGTGTCTGACTTTAACTCCAGTATGTCTTCCCAACAGTCATTTATAAAGTTTCTGCTTTTTATTTCAGTTTTCTGAGTGTTTTTCAGTACTCTGCTCCCTGACGCAGCCTCTTGGTGGTAGGTTGACCCAACTTTCCAGTCAAAGAGGCATGAAAAATTAGCATAATGTAAAGTCATTAATTAAAGCAACTTTATAACAGTTTGCTTTTCTGAAATGCAAATGAGATATGAGAGGAGACTCACCCGTGTTTGCTGTGTGCTGCTTGGCAAAGTCATCTACTGCACTTGGAGTTTTAACGGTTGGTAGGAAATTGCTGTTGTTTTGAACACTAAAGGTTTAAGTCAGGGTGTTTTTGATGTCTGACCTACATAGAATCATAGAATCATTAGGGATTGGAAGAGACCTCGAAAGATCATCTAGTCCAATCCTCTTGCCAGAGCAGGATCACCCAGACCAAGTCATACAGGTTAGAAGGGACCACAGACCATCTGGTTCCAACTCCCCTAACATGGGCAGGGACACCCCACCCTAGATCAGGCTGGCCAGAGCCTTATCCAGCCCGGCCTTAAACACCTCCAAGGACGGGGCCTCCACCACCTCCCTGGGCAACCCATTCCAGGCTCTCACCACTCTCACGGTGAAGAACTTCCTCCTCACATCCACTCTAAATCTACCCATCTCCAGCTTTGCTCTATTCCCCCTAGTCCTGTCGCTACCCGACATCCTAAAAATCCCCTCCCCAGCCTTTTTGTAGGCCCCCTTCAGATACTGGAAGGCCACAATAAGGTCACCTGGGAGCCTCCTCTTCTCCAGACTGAACAGCCCCAACTCTCAGTCTGGCCTCAGAGGAGAGCTGCTCCAGCCCTACATTATTGATTATAATTTCTGGTCAAGATGCCTTCTCTTCCTATGTCTGTTCCTCTGGCATTCCCAGTGATGCCACTCCACCCTTCTCAAATCTATCATTTTTACACTCTGGAAATTTTCCACTTTCCTCCTCCTGGCCCTCAGTGCGCTGCCTCACCTCTTTCTTCCACTTTGCAGTTTCTGATTTATTTCTGGCATCTGTTCAATTTCAGCAAAAAAGTAATTTTAGCCCATAAGTTTTGAAAAGCAACATCAATTCCATTTTGGTCAACGATTGTCAATTAAAATCTGGTACTACCAAGCCTGTTTGTAAATAGCTTGGCTATTCCAAACTGCTGTTGAAAATACCCTGTACCATTCATTCCATATATGTCACACTTTCATATGGCAGACAAGGAGAGATGTTTCAGCATTTGTAAGTGCAGAAATAACATCCACTGACTGCAGCCCAGTGTCACACTTGCTGTGTGTACACTCACACTCATACACACGTGCATGTAAGTTGCCTGGAAAGGTGAACTTGTATAGGAATATCTGATAAAATATGAAACTGAAGCCTGAAGTCTGGGCTAATCTCTTTAGTTTTGATTCAAGGCCAGATTCTGGAAAATAGTTTGAGTTTTGATTCGGGCAGAATCCCTTGAATATGTTTTCTGGCAATATTTTTGAGAACAGCTGATCTTTTCACATTTTTTCCATTTGGGTTAGAAATCTTAAAAGAGTAACCAAGATGCTGCTGAAATACTGCTGCTTGCTGCTCTTTAAAAGGAAAATGCAACCCGTGTGCATGGTGCCATAATTTTGGGCTTTTCCTCTGGTGTATCTCAAAGCTCTAGATGATAGATAATGACATTAAGGAGAGCGAGTTGAAGTTAATTGCAAAGCATAGCTTATTAGGTTTGAAAGAGATATAATCACAGGGCATTCTAATTTCTTAAGACACTGATTAATATAACAGCTACAGAGGAAAAACTGGCAGTGAATATGTTTCTAGGGAGTTTGCAGGATTGCTGGTTTATGCATTTTCTTTTACAGCCTACACAGTTGGAGATAATTCAGAATCTTACTGTTTAAGAGTTAGCCAAGTATCTAAAATCTTGTGACCATATTTAGGGATGGATAAAATGTTTTGGTTAAAATAGCTCACACTCCCCTACACATGCCCGTATTTTAGTCCAGTCTTCAGACTGGTGAAAGGAAGAAATGGGGAGACCTTGGAGGTTTCCTTTGCCTTTCTTTTAATCCATCAGCTGCATGTTAGGGTGGTCGTGCTGATGATTCTAGTACCCAAGTGCCTGCCTTCCTTTTTGATCTGTTTGGATCACCCAGAGCCTTTACCAGTTATCATATTTATCCACAACTCTATTTTGATTTAATCATTCCATCAGCTGAAGCTGGAGAAACAGCATGTGGCACTGGTTTGTACTCATCTGGCAAGATGCTGGGCTATGCCAAGTAGGGTTGTTTCCTGACAAGAGTGGAAGAGTGGGGGGAAAATTCAGAAGGTATGGAAAAGGCTTCCACCTTTTTCCTTGCTGTCCCACCGGTACTGTCCCAGTTACTGGACATCCTGCATATTTGCCTGGATAAAGGCTGCCTGCATCTCTGGTGGGAATGTGTGAAATATGGAGAGGGCTAGTCCAGTTTAAAAATAACATTTATTAGCAGATAGATTAAAGGCTGCAGAAGGGTGTTTGGTGGAACAGCAAGAAAGGCAGTCCCAAGCTGCATCTGTAATAATGAAATTCTTGCAGTACTCTCAGGCAATCTGTTCCCAGTATGTACCAAGACATACAGCAGTACCCATGGCTGTGCCAAGGGCCTGAGCGCCACACATCTCCTGATGGGCAGTAACTGAGCACAGCACATGCAATTAGATGGGTTCTGTGGCTCTGACTTGAAAAACCCCAAAAGCAGGCAAAATTAAACAGGCTTCAGCTATACAGGAGGTGGATTCTGAAAGCTACCAGTGGCAAAATGGAAGATTGTTTTTGAAGAACAAGATGTCTCATTCCTGACCCCGTCACCTTCCGTGCGAGCCAGGGGGAGAGCACTGATGCCAATCCAATAGGCATGCTCAGCAGATGTCCAAGTCTCTGGTTTATATCCAGTGATACTAAAGGTTGTTTATAAAGGCAAGACGTTATTGTTTTGAGTGTTTGGCACTGCCTCTTTTAAAAAGTTGAGAGGAACAAATCTGATGAGGTTTCCAGCTATTTCATCTTGGTTACAAGAGTAGGCTGTCAGAAATCAGCATGTCTCTTCTGACAGCAGTCCTGCACTTGTTTTGCTCTTCATTGCCCTGCTAGGAAACATCTTTCTGCTTGTCCTTGAGAATGCAGTCTAAAAGGGTTCTGTTGAATCATTGAGTTCAGCCATCTGATACTGTAGAAAACCAAGTCATCTGATCCCTCAGATAACCTAAATGAAGATGTTCTTATTTTCTCCAGTTTATTGGGCTGCAGTTGTTGGAAAGCTGCTTCATAACAGTACCGTTCCCATGGCAAAAGAGCATCTCATTTCCAGACTAAATGTTTATATGTGTTGATTTTTCAAGCCCTCATTGTCCATTAGTAAAAATAACTTTTCCAGCTCTGATGTTCACCCTTAGCCTTGCCTCATATCTGTAGGTATTTAGAAAATACAATGATATCTGCTCTTGTTTTACTTGTGTATGTGATTAAAACTCTTTTCTTGTTTTATAGAAGATAGCCTCCCCATTACACTTAACCCCAGAATACCTTTTTCTCTATCTTTTTGAATCAAATGCATCTCCTCTCTTTTGTTTATTTTGCATGTGTCTGATTAGAATTGTGCACAACACTGAAGTGAGATCATCTACAAAGTGCTTTTTACAATGGTGTTAACACTTGCTCGCATGGCAGGGACCCAGCTTACACTGGTATAGGGTGGGTTTGCTTTTTTTTTCCCAGCCAGGGGTAAAATGAGTAGCTTGCAGTTACTGAGTGGTTTAATAAATTCAGATTAAAATAGAAATTGTTGCTGTAATTTCAACATGCATGGCCTTTCATGTTAGATTACTGAATTTCATTCCAACTTGATTACCTTGGTCATCAAAAGCACCCATTTTTTTTCCTGTACTGCCCTACGCAATACCTCTGAACATGGCATCTCCACTTCTTAAGACTGAGCCTTGAAATATTCTTAATAAAATGACCTCTGGGCTTGTTCTTCCACTTGCAGTATCAACCACTGTTAATCTAACTCCAGTTATTGCCTTGAAGACATTATGGTTCTTTTTCCTAATCAACTTTTCCATTTTAAGCAGCAGCTTTAGCACTGGACATGCTGCCTTGAAGAATTGATTGATTTATTTTGTCTAGAATATCACTTATCAAATAAAGGGAGAAAGCAGATATTGCAGTGTGGCTCATTTTTCTAATTACCGCTATGACTTTCATTATTCTTGCCTTCAAAAGCTGTTTTTAAGCCTTGCATTACTGGGGTTGGACTAATGGTGAATCCATAGCTGCACGGGTCGCCTTGGGATGACATCAATCTGTAGCCATCAGAAACGATGAACAAAGTACCTTTTAGTTCAGTCTTTTCAGAGTTGATTAATAAAAGGTCAGACATTCACACTGCAGTCCTCATTTCACATGAGCCTTTTAGAATAAAGAATTGCAGACTGTGGGACATCTAACAGATTTACTTCGTAAATACATGAAAACTTAGTACTAGGCTACCTCCTCTTCAAAATGCCAGTGAAGTAGAGAGTATTTCTAGAAATCTCTATTTCTGATTAAAAAAAAATCAAACTGAAAGAGGTTTATGCACCTCTGTTTTTTCTCCCACTGAGTCACTGCTTCTCTAAAATGTCATCCAAAACTTTCCTTGTTGCTTCCTCATCATTTTACATGCTGTGAAATAATGACCAGATAGAATGTTTCGCTGCATCAATGAGCTCCCAATATAAAATACACAGTGTATTGCATTGAGACTCCACAGTGGGGTCTTCACAGTAGCCAAAAGAAACTTCAATTTTAAGGGAAAACGTTGAGCACTGTTTCCAAGTGAAAGTGGTACTAAATGGCAGTATTCTCAATATTGTGATCGTTGTCGCTGTTCACTGACAGTCCCCTCTGCGAGCATCCTCACAGGGATAAACAGTTCACAGGAAGCGAGATATGCCTGTTCTGGATGCAGCTTCTACTCAAAGGAGACTTTTTGCTGCGGATTTGGAAGTTGTGTTTATTAATTGAATCTGTTTTGGCATAATATTTTCTTGAACAGGACTGTCCTGAAATTATCAGTTCTTCTGAAAACCCATAAAAGTGGATTTTTGGCTTCTAATTTTGAAAATCTTGGCTATAAGTTTTATATAGTGGTGGTGTCTGTCAAGAGAACGCTTAGCCTGAGAGCTCTTCTGGATTTAGGAAACAAAGTGCAAAGACATTTTGTCTTCTGCTTGTCAGTTTATTATCTTCCTTCCATGTTCCAACTTCTGTATAGTTGAAAACCACTTTTCCTTTCTTCGCAAGCTAAGCAATAAGTTCTGCTGAGGACTGCAGCCATTTTGCCATTCCTTGAATTACCACAAATGTTAAGATTTAACGAAACACAGAGTGTTCATATTAATGAGACTTCTGAAATATTTGGAGCAATAATATTTCATGGGTTGTTCTGGAGTGCTCTCTGTAGAGGTCAACTGTGATGTGATCGCTGGGACCTGTGGCTGTACTGTAGCCTTAGGAAACCTGCGTAAAAATAAACCGTGTCGCTTTGATAGACCAAAGCAGCCAGCAGGAAATAATGACAGAACGATACATCCCAAATCACCGATGGCATGAGAGAGGCCATTAAAACAAATAATATAAATGATCCTGGGATGGCTATAAGACCAGCAAGGTGATTAATGCCTGTGGTGACAAGTCGGAGGCATAGGAGGAGATTAAAGATTAAGTTAAAGGTAACAGTGCTAACAGGCCTTTTCCTGCCCAGCGCTTCTAATTGCTCTTTCTTCCTGTGAATCCAGTGGCCAGTATTGCCTGTGCAGCACCACATTCCTCCCTGAGACTTGTCAGACTGGTAGATAAATGAAATCCTTTTTTTTTAAGAGCACTTGGTTCTGCCTTTTCTTCACCCCTATATTTTTTTTCTTCTTTTTTTACTTCCTTTTTCTTTTTTGCCCATTCAGTTATCACTTAGGCACATAGGGAAAAAATTCTTAAGTCATGTGGAAGCTGACCTCGTTGAGTTGGTGTCTTGCACCGGAATGGGAAGGTGTTGGTCCAAACCAACCTCCGGCTGTCCAAGCTGGTGTACTCTGCAAAGTGGAGGCTGCAAGGAGGCATTTCCAAAGCAGTTGTTCAGCGACAAAGAAAAACCTTCAGTATCAGAAAAGCTCAGCCTCCTGAAGCATTAAGGCTTAGCTGTAGCATATCTACTGCCTTATTTGCAGAAGGTTTTAACACTTGACCTGAAAAGTCAACAAAAGAATCACCATCTCCCATCTTAATAAATTAAGTTCTATCTTCTCTAATCACTTCCTGCAAACACACAAAGTCATCTGTTTCCTTTTGGCTTAGATCTTGTATATTGTTGGAGGAAGAAGGTCTACTTTTGTCAGCACTCCTGTTAAATTTATTTGCTTCTCTAGTTCAAGGAAAAAGCCTGTACCTCTGAAAGTCATCCAGTGTGTTTATTTATTTATTTTGCTCCATTTGATTGATTCGTCTTTGTTCTGAGCTCATACAAAATTGACCACAACTACAGTAAAAGTGCCTCTGGTTAAAACACTTCCAGAATATCCACGTGTTCCACTCCTGCGCTTGCCTTGCGTGGGAAGAGACTTGACCTTAAATGAAGGTGCACTGAATTCAGAAGTGCTCCATCAGGAATCTCTCTGGCTGATAAGTGCAGAGCTTGGCAATTATTCAGACTACTTTGCTGTGTGTAACTCTGCTCCTTAAGTTACAAGCGTGAGTTCTCAAGCTGAGATAGAAATAGGGCAGCTAATTTGCACTTAAGGTCCTGACTTCCCTTTGAGCCTCAGAAACCTTTCCCCCAGCTCAGTGGGTAGAGGGAGTTACTTGGAGAAGCAGAAATGTCACCCTTAGATATCATCAGTGCCGACATATGCAAATAGAAGGATCTACTGCTGATCTGTAATTATTCATTGGGTTTTTTTAGTATAAGTAAGGAAACATGCTGTAAAAAATGATGTTGAGGACCAGTCTTTCAAATAATTTGTGTAAATATCGGTTGATGTGCTGGTGTCTGTGAATGTATGTGTACACATGTATTTATTTATTTCATGTTTCATAGGCCACCAAGATTTATTGTCCTTGGTAGTAAATATTGACCTTGGATTTATCTCAGTCAATGTTTACCTCTTAGGCCAATAAATCTTGAGGTTCACCTTAACAGAAGTCAATATCTGCTTAGTGTTCAGCTCCATCATTAATATAAATATTTTAGTGACCTTTGCATGTATTAGTCAATTTTTTAAAGTCAACCTCATGTTAGAAATCCCGTGGCACATCGGGCGTTTATTTTTCAGATCTGTTTATTCGTGTAAGATTTTTTAAATAACCTCTGATACCAGTGTGGAGGTGTTGCAGAAAGTGTTGGGTAAATTTTCTGAGGTGAATCTCAGGAATGTGAATGCAAGTTGCTATGTCAAATGGAGAGGGAGGTGGCCTGTAGTGCCTGTGTGTATTTGTGCTGTTCATCGTGTATTTACCTACTACCAGGGTCTGAGCGTTGCTTTGATAGCTGCCTCTTCTCTGGCCTTTTTTCAAGACTTTCTTTGTATGGGCAAATCTTTTTGAGATTAAGTGTTTGCTTTTCTGTATCTGTCACTGAGTTTAGGGTTAGCAGGGATCTTTAGACCACCTGGTCCAACCATTTTATCTCCTACCATCTTTATCTCCTCTATTTAAGAAACACTTTTCGCTGCGTTCCTCTTCCCCTCTCTTTTGACCTTCACTAAGATGACATTTCTCTGCAGTGTCCTTATTAAAATTATCTTTCAAAATTTCATTTGATTTGCTGTGATAGCACCTCAGTCTATATTCCAGCTGAAGTGTCCTGAAGTCTGGAGCTTTGCTTTGTGAGGTTCTCCAGGCTGTCACCCTTAAACATTGCCCTTTCCCACCTGGATGCTTTGACATGAGCATTATGTCTGTGTGTTATCTTGAGCCATTCACTTGTAGGTGGGGTCCATCCTGGTGTCCTTCTCCTAAAAAGTGAGAGGTGAAGTGGAGAAACACCTGTGATATTCTTCCACCTCTTCTGGCCACAGGAACATATAAAGGAAATACATGAATTGAGTCCACAGGTTGTGAAACCCTCTCTTTAAAGTAAAACATCCCAAAGGACCCAGAAAAGTGACTTAATTCAGATAGTGAGCTCAACATTGCACAGGTGTAGCACTCGTGCTTACAGGCCATTTCACCAGCACAGACAAGTGAGTTGTTCTTCATCCCAGAATGCTCTCACTCCACAGCCCTGATTCTCCCAGCCCCTTTACATTAAATTACTCCTTTTATTTCAAGTCTGAGTGCTGACTGTTCACACGGATAAAAGCTTGCGGGGTTAAACCCTTTGTGAGCCTAGAGAAAATGTTCTGTTACTGTGGAGTGGTTTCTATTATTATAAAGGTGCTGTTAGGGTAAATGGTTTAAAAACCTTCTGCTGCAGAGCACTCTGATCCGTGTCACATGAAACAGCATAAATATCAGACCAGGGATTTATATGAATATTCCTTGACGACAAGCAAAGACAAGGAATTAGTTGTTCTCTTGTCCTGTTTATTCCCTTTAATTGGATTTATTTTTAAGTGGGCTTTAGTACAGAAATTTCTGCCTCGTTTCTTTACTGTAGTGTAGAATTTCATATCCACACAGATAAAGCCTGCTTGCCCTACATTAAAAGTACGTTTAAACCAGTGGAGATATGTTTCTTAGACAATAAAAGCTACTTCTAAAGACCCAACTTGGATCAGTTCTCAGCTTACAGGCAGTGTATTTTAAGGTGCTGGTGCTGGAGCAGCTTGCAGCAGTGTACCCAGCCAGGACTCTGGATTTGGAGCAGTTATACCTGCTGGTACATCAGGTCTTCAAGAGAAGGAACTGTGAAGCTTGTTTTTGTTGTTTCAGAGGGATTTGTATGCTACAGGCCATATCGTAGCTGGTTTATGCGAGAGACCTGGTAGAGCGCGTACAGCACTTGGCTGTTTTTCGGTGCGTGCCTGTAAAGTCAGACTGACGAGCGGCTTACTGTTGTCAACATTTGATTCATAGAGTTGTGTAAATGGGCAAAAAATTCCTTTCTGTCATGCCGGAGGCCAAATGAAACAGAAATCTGTGAACCGGAGGGTTATTTAGTTGGGAGGAAGCAACATGAGTCGTGTGATAATGTGCTCCTGCAAGGTTTTTTGCAATTTGTTTCGGGGCTGAGTTTGTCCTGGTTTGTTTAATGCTGTAAAATAGAATTCTTCCTGTTGAGAAATTGCTTCAAAGTTATACTGGCGTCAAGGCAAACACAGACTTAGCAGAGCCAAGGAAAAGGTGTTTAAAGGTTTGGACTAAGAGTGACTGCAAATGTCTGCAGTAACACTGATCCACCAGCCTGCCTGGTGAATTCTTCATGTTCCCTTTCAACGAGGCATCTAAAAAATGTCCTGCAGGTATGCAGGAAGGCATATACACCACTGCTCTTCCCCTCTCCCATCCCAGCAATGCTCATGAAAGCCTAGCATAGCTGAGATTTCCAGGTTTACTGTCGCTGTGGAAAGATAAAAGCAGACCCATGCGCATTATGCTGCAAACCATGACACTGGGCACTCTTGGTTTTGTTGTTCGTAGCAGAATGGAGAAGAAAGAGATGAGTGCCAGCTTTGCCAGGCAGCGTTTGAGAGAGCAGCGAACTGCTGGGGAATTTGTGCTGCCAGGGTCAGTGTAGCAGGTGCTGCTGCCAGTGCTGCTGCTGGGGGTCTTTGGGACGTTTTGGATGTCTGCTTTTGTGGTTGGGGAAGACTTGGAAAGGAAATTACTAGGAAAGGTGGAACAAAGCGATGGAACTGCATCTGAGTTTATAGACACAGGGATGAAGAAAGTGTGCCCTTAGGTTTTCTGCATCAGTAGATTTGAACAGCTCTTCATGCTCAAAAACCTCGTTGTCCTTCAGAACCCTGCAAATACAGATCACTTTAGGAAAAAAATGCATGTATCATCTCATCTGATCGATCTCTTTTTTTTCTCTTTCTTTGAACTAGTGGAGCTGCAAGAAATTGAAGCTGCTTAATTGCGATAGTTCACTAAAAAGCTGCTACAAAAGAAGTATTTATTGTCGAGGGAAATTTTATCTCTAGTTCATTTTATTGTAAAAGATTCTATCTCAGAAATGCTGTGAATCAGAGATGAAGGGGAGTAATGATAAACTGAGGGAAAACATAAGGAAAATGTGTGGGTGTATGAGTTTGCACATGTCTGTAAGCTATAATAGATATGCAAATAGAAAGGCAAGCGCTTGTGGACATGTGGTTTTGTGTCAGCTCTGAATTTTATTCATCAGCTATTTAACACGAGATTTACACACTTTAAAAAAACAATTCCGACTCATTCTAGGGGGCCTTTATCAGCTCTTTTATAATGATTTCATTTACTGATCCAATTATGAACTAAATTGAATCCTATCCACTACCAGAGGTTGAAATGTTTTTATTATACACAGCTGCTTGATATCTCCAGGTGTGGGAGCACACAACAAGGGTGGAAATTAATTAAGGGAGATGGGGGAGATGGTTGCAGCCGTATGTTCTGTGCTTGTCAGCCAGAGGAGATGCATGTCAAACACTGCGTGATTAGTTGCAGCACGCGCTCCTCCGACTTGCAGCAGGCACCCGCTGCACAGGGACTCAGGAACTCCAGCTCTGCAGAGCCTTGGCTTCAGTCTCTAATAGCTCCTGAGCTTTTTCCAAGGCACATAGATACCACATATTACACTAGGAGTTTCCTGATGCACAAAACTATTTGATATGAACAGGTTAAGACAATCCTCTGACTGTCTTTATATTGAGCATCGTACCGTTCTTTAGCATCCTGCCATTCCCCAGCATTAACATCTTCAGCGTTCTTGCAGTATCCTGATTTCTGTGTTAATGACAAGGTCCACCAGGCATGGAAAGGAAAAGATTATACTCTAATATCTAATAATTCTTTCATCTGATTTCATGCTGATAGTTGCCAGGCACAGGTGCTCTCTTGTGACACTCCATCCTTTCTTTCTAGGTGCAGAACCCATGGTCATAAAAATACTGTGTGGGAGCAGTTAATGTGTGATCTGAATGAACAACCACAGTTATGAAATACAATTTCATTTTCCCACGTACATATGAAAGTGTTAAAAGTGATTCTTGAACACAGTGCAAAAAAAGTAAATGAAAATAAAATAATGAAAATAGATGAATATTGTGTTCATGGCCAAGTTCCTTTAATGACAACAGTTTGTGTGTAGCTTGCTCTGAATGGGAAAAATGGATGAAGTATTTGTGTTAATCTTTCTCTGTCAACAGTTTGCTAATCGTAGGGATGTGAGAAAACCCATATTAGATAAAAGATGTAATTTCTTTCTCATGCAAGAATGTCCTCCATCTGAATCTCAAAGGCAAACCAAAAAGCCACCATTACTGTACTATGTGTGGGGGGTGTTTCTCTTAATGTAAAAAAAGAAGATAACCTACATAGTATGTTTTCCCTCATATATACATATGAAATACAATCTGTCGTGGCTCTTTATTTAAGATAATGTCCTATATCCCTATATAGGGGTATCCCTGGGGATATAATCTGACATGACCTCCCTATGATGAGGCATCATCTACTCCAAGAGATCACATACTAGTGCATTTATCACTGCAGACCTCTGGGAGCTCTTTGAGTCTCAGCATATCTTCATGTGTCTTTGAAGAACTTCATCTTTAGTGGCCAAGAAATTGGGCCATGTTGATCAGCGATCTTCATCAGGACCATTTTCCAAGGGCTTCTCCAACTGTATTACCTGAATAGTAAAGTAAGGATAAGGAGCAGTGCATAGTCACTCTCTAGCTTCATTGGGATAGTCCAGAAGAGGGAGCTTGAAATTAAAGAGTGAAGAGATTCAGTAAAGTCCCAGAAGGAATGAACTGCTCAAGTATGGAACTTTGTTGTGGTCACCCTTTATCATCGCTGGAATTTACTTCGTATTAATAACAACAGAGAGTTATTTTGGGGATGATAGAAACAATTTTCTTTCAGCTATTAAGTTAAAATATGTTTTTTTTCCCAGCATAGTATCCAATGTTGCTTTCAGAGTGTTTGAGAAAGAGACGAGTAATTATGCACAAAAATGTAAATAATACATCATAACCTCTTACTTTCAGGGCCATCCTTTAGTCAGCTCAAGATAGTCCAACCTCATTTCAGTGATGCCAGGATTGAATTTGGCCCCTTTTCCTGAAGTACCAGGTTTGTCACCGAGTAAGCATTTCCCCAGGTCCTCCTACATTGTCAGCACATCCAAATAACACTTTGGAGTTCATTACAGTGCTCTTTGTTGTTACTAGTAGTGATGCATTTGGAGCTTTCTCACAATAAAAGCTTCACTGGAATTTGCTTGCAGTAGTGCTGTATCCTTACGGTGTATAACCTTCATTAATGTCTCTACCTCTACATTAGAGTCGTGTACCTGCTGGCTAAGGAAAGAGTTCCTAACCAGTCCTGTACCTCTACAGAAAGAAGCTTCTGTAGTCTAGTATGTTTGTTTCTCTCGGTGTATATAAATACATATATATATTTGTACTTTTCAACCAAGTAGGAAGTATATTTTGCTGACCCAAGTTTCTCTGGGTTGTTTTTTTGTTTCTTGTTTTTTTTTGGGCATTTACATTTCTACCCCCCATCTTGAATCTTAGTTCCAAGATGAAAATCTTAAAAAAGGCTCACAGAAACAGGCAGGCACTATAAAATTCGACTGAAATACCATTTTCAGCAATGCCTTATTGTGGTTTTAACCTTTTACCAAGAAACTTCATTTTGAAGTAATTTCAATGTGAAAAGTAGATTTTCTGAAGATATCACAGTAGGATATTTAGACGGTTTTGAAACTTTTAAAACATTTGAAGTGGGAAATGATGTCAGCTGTTTTCCACAGAAATATTCCATTTCAGCAAACTGGATATTTTTCCCCAAGCAAACCGTTACTCAATTTCTAATCAAGGCCTCCTGATACGCAGAGACTGTTGAAGAGCAGTCGTACTGATGATGTGAAGTCGGGATACAGTGTCGTTGCAATTATCCATGCAGAACTGTGCAGCTATCCCTGCATCAGTACACAGAGGGCATATTTTCCGTGGCTTATGCATGGGATTTCCTCCAGCTGGCTCCTGACTCACTCGCCTCTGCCACCCCCTGTCTGTGGCTGAGCACAGGACCACCTCTTCCACTGGGAGAAGCTCGATGCCAAACCCAGGGCTACCGGCAGGTGGAAGGGGCTTCCAGACATCCTTACTCAGAACTGCTGCTCAGAGTAGGTCCATTCAGAGTTGACTGCTCTAACCAAGAGCCTAGCCCACTTGAGTTTGGAAACAATCTCCTCCCCTGGGCCCCTATTCCAGTGTTTGACCACCCTCATAGTGATCTTTTTTTCTTTATATCAGATGGTAGTTTCATCTGTTTCCAGTTGAGTCTGTTGTATAACTTCCTTCTGCTGTGCACCTCTAAGAAAAGTCTCACCCCGTCTTCTCTACGCCTTCCCATTAAATACTTGTAGACAGCAGTAAGTGCTCTCTGATTGCCTTCTTGTAAGAGAATAAAACACAGTCCTCCCACCTTCTCTTCATCTGCTGCGTGCTCCAGGCCCTGAACCATATTGGTGGCCACTGTGAACGGGCACTGGTTTGTGGTTGTCTTTCTTGTGTGGGGAAGTGCAAAACAGGATGAGCTACTCTAGGCTGTCTAGCAGGGGGAAATAACCAACACTTTCAACCTGCTGGCTACTCTGCTGTTGACAAAGCCCAGTCTGCTGTTGTCCTTCAACTACAATGTATGACAACCTATGAAACTGGTCTACCATGAAAGACCATGGGGAGATGCCATGTGTTTATCTGGGTCTTCTAGAAGTGATTGTGTGTGGCTGCAGCCTAGCACAAGGCACAATGATCTGATAGTGGCTGGATGTGCATGTGGTGTTAATGGCCTCCTCCTTCTGGGAGGTGGTTTCATCCACCTCTCAGAAACCATGCCTTGCAACAGGGTTTCTTATGCGAACAGGTTGATGTGTCTCAGCTGGGATTAGATGGAAATGTAGATCTTCAACCCTGTGACATGTTAGGTAGAGATCATAGTTAAGAGGTGAACCTGAGTTACATTTCCCCTGAGCAGTGCTCTTGGGCAGGCATGCCACAGCCAAGACCTTGGCAACATGACCTCAATGAACTGGGTCTCTGTAGCTTAGAGGAAAGAAGACTGAGAAGTGACCTCATAAATGCTTATAAATATGCGAAGGGTAGGTGCCAGGAGGATGGAGCCAGGCTCTTCTCAGTGTCATCTAGTGATAAGACATGGGGCAATGGTTGTGAGCTGAAGCATAGGAGGTTCCACATCAATATCAGAAAGAACTTCTCCAGACAGAGCACTGGAAGGGGCTGCCTGGGGGGTTGTGGAGTCTCCTTGTCTGGAGACATTTAAAACCCGCCTGGATATGTTCCTTTGTGACTTGTTCTAGGTGATCCTGCTGTGACAAGGGGACTGGACTAGATGATCTTTCAAGGTCCCTTCCCATCCCTAGTGTTCTCTGTGTGATTGTGTGAAACGGTGCTTCCGAAGGGTGCATGGGAGGAAAGATCCCAAGGCAGTGGGGTAGAGTGTGAGAGTGGACCTTGTCACTCTCTAGCCGCAATGCTTGGCCCCAGCTTTTACCTCCTATTGCAGCAAGCCGTGGCAGATGGTTTGCCAGATGAAAACACCTGCAGAAACTCTCTTTGAAAGCCGTTCTTAACGTATGGAAGGTGATGTGTACCATTGACGTGCAGATCTATAGAGTCTGTAACTTGGATTGACACTCTGCTCATAAAGTTGCATTTAGCTCCTGCAATGTAATATTTAACAAACCTGCAAAGAAATTCATAAAACAGTAAAAATGGAAGTACTTCACAGAAGTAGATGTCATGTTTTTATTTCTTCCTGTTTCACATGTCTGCCAGTTACATGGGTTTGTGACTTAATAAATGTTCTGGATTTAGACATGGACTTTAATGTTAACCTGCCACTCAGGATGCCTTCTCATGTCCTGTTTCAAAGATGTTATGTGGTCATTATAGTGAAATCAATGCAGGTCTTAAGTGTAATTCTAACTAAACATTGACCTTTATAATGAGGTAATTAAATATTCTCAATTGTTAGTAGCTTTATATGCTGCTATAATTACTCTGTTGGTGACCTAACAGGAAAAGGAATTAACAGAAGCAAATGGGTAATGTTTTTGTTAAGGCTTCAGTCCTGGTTTGCTCTCTTAGGTGTATACCCGTGACACCACCTATTTGATTATAGATGTTGTAAGCTGAGGGCTGTTAATTTTAAATAGCTGTAAAAAGGAAACTGTTCTTTTGGCTCTGTGTATTGCTTTTATTCTCAGTAGTTAGTAAATACTGGTAGTAGTTTCTCAGTGGTTCAGGTGTTGTACACCAGCAAGGATTGTAGTGCTCTTAGGAACAAGGATCAGAACTGTATCCGTACACAAGGCATTTTATTCCTTGGTAAAGTATTGCATTTCTTCCTTCACTACACAGAAGCCAGTTTGGTCTAAATTCTGTGCTCTTCATCCTTACTGGGCAGCAGAAGCAGTTGTTAGAACCATTGCTAGAAAGTTGCTATCAGGAAATGAATCATAAGAAAATCTTAGACATACACCAGAAGAGAACCACCCCTCGACTTTGGAAGCCTTAAAATAGTATCCAGATATAAGAGCTACAGCTAAAGAAAGGTGGAGTTACTATCAGCAGTGTTTACTAAACTGTAAAGGTATGCAAGTAGGCAAGGTTTAAAACGCTGGAATCCTTCTGCTGGGGCAGCCTCACTTGGAGAAAATGTTGTGTGGCTGTTGTTGAATTATGCCAGAGCAGCTACATATCTGTTAAAGCTATCCTCAACAACACAGGGCTTGCTTTGTTTTGCTGGAGAGATAGCAAAAGGAGAAAAAAACCCTGCACAGCACACACACACACTGGAGGCTTTCTGAGTCTGCCTGCACAATGAAGTTGTTCTGATTGAACTCTTGACAAATTATAACCTGCAGGTACAGCGAGGATTTTCCATTTTTGCCTCACACGCATACATTTTGTCTCTTCCATTTTTCCTTCCCTGCTGCATTCAGCACAGCAAGGGCTGGAAAGAAATCTGATTGTGAAACTGATAAATTGTCTTACATAGTTTCCCTATTTTGGCCATTGCCATGGTCTGGTTCTGAAAGTGCTTGGAATCCTCCTTCTCTCGCTTTGTTTTAACAAGCTTCTTCGCACTTGCCCACTGCCAGCACTCTATTACCTACTGTGTGCTTTTCTTTTTGTCTATCTCATACTCTGCATCGACTCAGAGCAGTCTCGGTGTAAAAGCAGATGAGATGATTTATTTTTATCACTCACTTCTCCTTATTAGAAACCCTTGGCCCTGCCTTTCCTGCTGGCTTCGTCTTCGCACAGCCATTTGCATCTTGGCAATTGGGGGCAATAAAATGCTACTGAATTAAATCAGTGGAGTGTTTCATCATATTTAATTTTCAGTAACTGTGGTAGTCTCTTTGCTGGTCCAGATAGCTACAGTCTCATTGATTTGAGAGTTTTCCTTCTTTGCATGAAAATGGACTTGGCTTATGCTGCACAGGTGGCCAGAAGCCATTGCAGATGACAGACAGCAGAGGAGGAGTCCCTGTGATTTCAGGTCTGATTGCAGTTGCTTGCAATTCTCCTGTGCGCCCATGGAAGACACTTTATGTGTTAAAACTTGCTGCAAGCCTTTGATATCTTTGACCTTTTTAAAGAAGCCTTTTAAATTTTGATATTCCCGAAAAAGACAGATGGTAATTTTTGATCGAATAGATAGAGATTTCATGTCTAAACACATTTCTTGGTTTCCTTTTGTTGGACTAGTTCACTGCTCCCTGAATGTTCTGTGCTGCTCACAATCTTTTCTATTAGTTTGTTTGGGAATGAGTCTATCAAATAGTTATGAGGAGGTGTGGAAATCCCTCTGGAAGACATTAGTGATGTCCTGCTGGAGTCTCCCTTTGGGTCCAAATGTGGATATTCAGGTACATGCAACTGCATTCCAAGCCAAAAGTTGTCCTTGATACCTTCTGATTGGAACAAATGTTTGTCTCCAAGTGCTGTGAGTAACCAGATACAGATCATCTGGAAGAAGGTAGGGAAGCTGTGAAAAAATTGCAAGGCCTGTCAAAATCTTTGGCTCTGGAGAGGGTGAGAAAGAGCCCAGAGCTGGTGCCCTATTTTCTTCTTCCATCACCTGAATAAGTCATCTGGAAACAGGGCAAGTGATGCATTTTCAACAAAATACGGAAATGCCTCTGAGCAGTTCTCATTTACAGCAGAAGCATGAAGATCCTGGCGAACAATCAAACTGTTTCCATATCAGTTCAGCGCACAGCATTGCTGGCATGGTTGGTGTCAACAGTGAAATCGCTGGGGCAGGGGCAGGAGACAGAGGCTGCTGTGTTCTTGGGGCTGCAGCTCAAACAGAAGATGAAATCATGGTAGTTCCAACATTTGGTGAAGACTTAACTACTGTTTTTCCGGCTTTCTGTTGATGCTGGAATAAAATCTGCTTGTGCTTGACAAAAATGTTGGTTGTAAGAGATGTCCTTCAGTGTGTTTGGCCTCAATTACTTAACAAAACCTTCAAACCGAAGAAATAAAACCACCTGCTTTTGCAGAGCTGTAGGAGAACACAGCTGCAGCCTTTGCTTGGTGGTGAGATAGTTGCAGCACGGTATTTATTGGTAAGGGCTTTTATTTGTGTTACTGTAATGGTCAGAGAGTGATTCTGAACATCTTATAAACAGGTGCATAGTGCAGGAAGAAAACAGCAAAACATGTTTTTGGCCTTGGCCGCATTGTTTATGCCTTGAGCAAGTACTGCTTCTTAAATGATTCAGTACTCAAAGCTTTTTTTCTCTGCATAGTAGAGACCCAGGACACAGGGCTGAAACTGAATCTGGATGTTTATTGGAGAGGTGGGAAATATGTTCTTTGTAGTTGCTGATTTTGACTTGGGTCAAGAACAGATTTTTCAACATTGTGGTGTATTGATCCTTGTGACAACTGTGTGATTTTTCAGAAGCAGAGGGCACAAGGTGATAAGAAAACATTCTGAACAGATTCTACACTTAGTTTGAATTAAATCAGAAGCTGGGTTTCGTGCAAGGACAATAAGCATTTGGTGCTTTAGGAGATGATAATTTCCAGCAGGGTGGGGATTTTTGGTGGTATTATGAATGTCCCAGTTCTTGGCTGACAGGCTTGTAGGTTGAGAAACGTTGAGGCTGCCTGTGATCAGTATCATCTGAGATCTGAGTCTATGTAATGAATTTCAAATTGAGCATCCAAAAGCAGAAACGCTCCAAGTTATTAATCATTGTGAGAGATCTTGGCCTAATCATATCAACAAAGAACAGTAGTTCCCTAGCAGAGAAGAAGCACGATGATATGTTTCTAGTGACAATCATCATATGAACAGTCACATTATTTATCAAAGATAGGCCCTTGTTTAACTTTGGAGAAATAAATCAGTGTCACTATGACTTTGGGTACCTTGGATGTCTGCATGTTCATATGTATTGAAGACTAAAGGTTGATGACGTGTTGATCCTTCATGTCCTTCATTAGGCTGAACATTAGGAAACATATTTGTGCTGGAAGAGTAGTCAGGCATTGGAAAAGGCTGCCCAGGGAGGTGGTTGAGTCACCATCCCTAGATGAATTGAGAGGTCATTTAGATGTGGTGCTTAGAGATCTGGTGTGGTGGTGAATTTGGCAGAGTAGGGTTATTGGTTGGACTTGATGTTATCAAGGGTCTTTTCCAACCTGAATGATTTAATGATTCAGAGGTTGATGAAAGTCCAGGTCTTGGTTTAATAAGATTAAAACTTTGCTGAAACACATCATACGTGGGGTGTTAGAGTATTTATACTAATACTCTGCTACAATGATGTACAGCAGAATATTAGTGTAAAACTACTGCTGCTGCTAATGGACTTTCAGTTCATTACACCACCAGCTGCAAGTTTGAGTTGGTGAGTCTTATAGAGGACTTCTTTTGATAAAGCTAAAAGGTCCTGTAGAGCATGGAACATTTGGAGAAGGGTACAGTGCTATACATAATTTATTTGGCACTGTTTGTACAGTCAATTGTTAAGTTATAAATAAAATACAGCCTTAAAACAAAGATGAAAGGGTAAAACTGTGGGTAGTTATTTCCTCTGTATTTCTATTTAAAAAGTTTGTTCAAACAGTCACATTTTGGTTTGGTTATTGATATTCACAGTGTTGTGCCTATTTTTGGATGTATCACACTGAAGACTTTCTTCTCTGCCTCTCAGAGTGCCTTTCGTCCCGCAAATGTTCTGCAGGCTGCAGAACTCTTGTTAAAGCTCCGTGAGATGCCCAGGCACAGCCAAGGGGGAAGAAACCACAGGGAGGCAAATGAACCTTTGTCATACTGAATGTCCAGGTCCCAGAGTTACTGAGGAATGGACTTGCCTCATTGACCTAAGGTCCCTTAATTACAGTTCAGCACCTCATCTGTAGTATTTTCCCCTTCTCCATCCGAACTTCAGTTCCCATTTCTTTTAGGTGGAGGGCAGCAAGGGTTGGCACAGGGGCCACAACCTGCCCTAGGCAGATGCTTTCTGCCAGCAAAGGCCCTTGAACTTTAGTGGATTTAGGAATGCAGTCCATATACTTTTCAGAATAATCTATTGCAGGCCTCTGTGTTGGTGAGAAAGAAGTTTGTTCTTCGAGCTTCTGAGCAGGGTTTGGTTGAGGTATTTCCCGAACATGAGAAGAAATAGCACAGGGTGGGCCTGATGAAACCACAAGGGTAGAATATATCATGGGCTAAGAATTCTTTGCAGGTGCTGTGGAGCAATGGGAGGTGTTTGCTTTGAAATGTCCCAGTTCTCTTACAAGCGGTTCTGATGCAGAGCTGCAATACTGAGCAAAAATGTTGTGGCCGTTGCAGAGGAAAGAGATGACCAATGTGAACTTCAGAGTGAAACATTTCCTAGAACTGAGCCTGACTAAATTCTGAAACAGTTGAACAGGAAATAAGCTAATAGTGGGATTTTACGGTATGCATTTCCCATATAAGGCATTGAAATGTAGCATGGGTCTCTTTGGTGATCTTCTGGCTATTTAGATTAAAATTTTAGGTTTCTTCACTTTTAATGCTCTGTTCTGATTGTGAGGATGTTGTTCCATTCCAGGATGAAGTGTTTGATCTCCTCTCTGTTAACGGTGGTCCCTGGATGGACCATTCCTACACCAGACCATGGAATAGTCCAGTTAACAATTCTCCTTTGCTGGCTTTTGTTTGTGTCAGGGACCTGTTTCCTTTAGCCCTTCAGGCTGATGCATAGGAAGGGGAAGAGAGGTGGGGAGCACCCGTCTCCGTGTGGTTCATGCTTCTGAAAATAAGTTCCCCAAAATCTGATGTGGGGAAAGGAAGCCCTGGCTCCACAGAGCCTGCTGTCTCCCTCAATAAACAAAGGACTGGATTTGGGCATGTTGCCCAAAGTGTTGGTGCAGGGTGCGTTCCCGTCCTTACTGCTCTGCCTGGCCTTTTAAGGATATGTGACAGTAGGCTGGAGACCACGGTAAGGTGTGTAATTCAGCGATGATTAATGAGCACAAGACTCTTCTGCAGCTTCAGTGGTTCTGTAGCATTGGTCAAATTCCCGGCCCACAAGTAGTTCACTCAGATTTTCAGAGTTTGGCCGCTTCTGCACTGCGAGTGCAATCTCTTGCCAGCTCTTATGCTAAATTAATTTAGAGCCACTTACCTCCCCAAATGTGCTCTGTATTGTGGAACAGGTTTTGCTTGTGAATGTGAAGCCAGATGTTCAGAAGAGGAGAGCTCCCGTTCAGGCATCTAGCAATTACTGCTGTGACACATACCGATGGCAGCTGAGCATCTCAAATCTGTCTGTGCTGACAATAAAACACTCAGGCTGGCTAGTTTGTGCAGCGCTATAAAAGGTGGCCTATATGTGTATAATTCAGGACTTCTTTCAAAATAGCATGCTCTGAATCACAGTCTCGTTTAGTTTTAAACCAGAGCTTGCGCCGAACTAGTTATTTTGGTTTCTTGCCAATCAGGGGCTCATTTTCCAGTTACAACTAACATTTTCCTTCTCTTTTTCTGCAAAATCTGTTAATGAAGGCTAGACTAGACAATGAAGGTTGGTCTGCTGGCTAGATAAGAAACAAGTCTGATTCATTAATACTTTTTCTTTTTTCTCCCCAGTGACATATTCGATGCCATGTTCCCTGTCACACACATCGCAGGAGAAACAGTCATACAACAGGGTAATTCTTCCTCTCATTCTTTTCCCCTCCTATGTTTGCTGAGATAGTACAATTCACATCTCTCTGCTTGAGATTCCACCGCAATGAGTGTGAGCTGGAACTTCCACATAAATACGAGAAGGAACTTCTTCCCAGTGAAGGTGACAGAGTCCTGGAAGGGGCTGCCTGGGGGGGGGTTGTAGAGTCTCCTTCTCGGGTGATATTTAAAACCCGCCTGGACATGTTTCTGTGCGACTTGGTCTCGGTGATCTGGCTGCGGCAGGGGGATTGGACTAGATGATCTTTTGAGGTCCCTTCCAAGCCCTAATGCTCTGTGATACTGTTTAATGCAATGGGTAGCCATATTCTGCAAGCATCTAAGTGTGCAGCTGTATCATCAGTTCATGGGTGAAGGTGTTTCGCTGCACGTGCAGAGGTCTCCTGAAAACCACAGCAGTAGTTCTCCAAGGTTTCAGAGTGCTACAGTTAAATGCAGATAACTAGCACTTCAAATTAAGATCTTCATTCCTGAACTGCAGATAGCCAGGAAATAACCCACAGTGTAAGGGTGGCACAGGCTACCTGGGAGTAATTAGAGATGGAAAATATTTTTATGGTTGTTGGGAATATTCAGCACCTCCTTGTGCTGTGCGGTAGTTATCGCACTTGGCAACTTACCTGCGTGCCTGCAGCGTTTTGTGGAGGACTTCATTGCCCTCGGGTTATATTAAAGCCTCCTGTGTGTTTCCATTGAATGAAGTGTTAAATCAATCAGAACAGATAAATAAATGCAATTGAAAGATATCAATAGGAAGAAATCGTAGCGATATTTTGATTTATGAAGGCAAATAGACCAGGATGTTTGACAAAATGAATCTCTCTGCAAGTAATCTGGCGTGCAAACCTGTGCAAATATGTACAGGATTAAATATGGAGCATTAGCAGACCTTCAGGAAACGATTGGCTTTTGTGTTTTGCTTCCAGGTGACGAAGGAGACAATTTCTATGTGATTGACCAAGGCGAGGTGGATGTAAGTAAACTCCCAGAGTATAGTGTTTATTTTGAAGCTACATAATAAAATGGTGTGCTCTGGCACACAGCTCGACCCAGCCATGTGCTGTGGTTCTCTCTCCTTGCTTCCCGAAATACATTTCACTGGTTTGGTCTCATTACTTTGCTTTTGTTGTGTTAAGTCATTTGTACATAATTTTATAATTGCCGTGTTTTACATCCTAGCTTATTTGTCCATTCCAAGGGGGGAAATATGGTATCAAAACCCAGCAAATGACATTATCTTCAGAACCCTAACCACACCTGGAGGTGTGCAGTCTTTGGCAGAGCAGGCCACCATGCTGGAATGCACCTGAGGGTTCAGATCAACCATAAGGAAAATATTTTCTTTAATCAGTTAGCTTAGCTCATGTGTTAGGGTTTTTTTTCCTCCAAATTGAGATACAGCCTCAGGCAGAGAGTTTCATCTTAGAAACCTTAATTTGCTTTTAAAATTAAGTCCAAATATATGAACAATGCAGCATATTACTAAAGCAAGGATTATTGTAAGTGTAAAGTGATCTGTTAGACCACAAAATGTTTACAGGCGTATGCAGTGGTTTAATCAGCAAGTCTTTGAAAAGAACCCTCTCTCTGAACCTGCTTTCAAAATCACAGTCTGTTCACCTCTCACCATTTTGATCCCATATGAAACTCACACTTTTGACTGTGAGTTCCTCATTCGACTGAATTTTCTACACACATCGTACGTATCCACGGTTGTTGGCCAGGCCAGCCCTGCTTGTTAGCAGTGTTGCTCCTCAGGTACTGAGTTTTGTTTGGAGTGTTTAAAGAAGAAAGTGATTTTTTTGTTTTCAATCCGGGCAGGAGACGTACAGTTATTTTAGTGAAAGTGATTTTTTTTTAGCAGTCTGTTTGGGTCAGGAGACCATCTAATTGGTATTGTTGGGAATTGAGAAACCTCACATGCTGCCTCTGGAAGTTGCTCCTCAGGAAATCCGTGTGACTCAGAGTTCCTATCAGCCGTACCTCTCCATAGCAAACACTGCCACATCCACGGGGCCAGAAAATAAAAGAGCAATATTTATAGAACAGCGCTAAAACTTAGTTCTAATGTAATTGGCTAGAGCCCGATACTGAGCTTAATGAGCTCACTGGCGTTGGATCAGACCCGCAGACATACGCAAATGCACATATTGAGTTATAGATTAATCCTCTTTAAAAATAATTTGTCCTCGTTCAAAACCTTTAGAGAAGCTTTCTTTAGCGTTTGGCTCAGAGACAGAGGGGGCCTGAATGACATCAGAAAACAGTCTGCAAAATCCTTCCAATTAATTGCAAAAAAGAGACTCTTCCATATGCACATGCTGTCTTTACAAAGCAGTGACAAAATAGGGAAGATAAATGTCCAGGGCCTCAGCAGCTTTGTGTCTCCTGCTAAAACCACTGCATGAGGTGTTTGTGCATTTTCTGTAACTGGTGGTTACCTCTAATAGCCAAGGTGGCTGTGGCTCTGCAGGTGTTGAGAAGCACTTGTTTGGAGCACCAGACAAATTGGAGCAGCAACACCAGTGGATGATCTCTTTATCTGGTAAGATGACATCAGAGATTCCTATGTGGGTATATGTTGGCATCTACTCAGAAACATCTTTTGTACATCATGTTATTACTGTATCAGAGGTTCCTTCCTTCATCCTGCTGCACCTGACCTTTATTCACCCCGTGTCCCCTTCCTTTCTCCTTCTTTCTCCTTCCTAAGCTTTTCCAATATCTTCAGTCAAAACACGTGCTAAGTTTCTTTGCGAGATGCTGTGGAAGGCACAAGAAGTATTTGCTCATCCAGTTAGCAACTACACCCTGGTATCTACAGAAGGTACCTACATTAACTGCCTTTGCTGGGAAGATGCAAGCTTGTTTCCCCCTCACAGAGTAAAGTCTATCCCAGTGCAGTCAATGCAGAAGAAGTTGCTCCTGTATAGGGCAGCAGCTCCCAGACCCTGTGGCTGTGCACTATCACACCATGCGTAGTGCTTCCCGGAAAAGGGTTCTGCCACTTTCTGGGCAGCAGCGCTAAATCCTTATTGTCTGAAGAAAATCCAGCCCACTAGTAAGCATGCTGCCGTTCATTTAAGCCTTGCCAGATCCTGCTTTGGCATGCTTCCACTCTCCTCCAAGAAAAAAAACAACTTGGAGTGTAGACAATTGACCCCGAGACTTAAAGCTTCGAGCCATTTTCTGCCTAGTTCAGCTGGTGTTGGCATATGCCTGGAGGCTCTTAACCCCGGGCCAGGCTCTCTGCCTTTGGCATTTCCCTGGTTACACGGAAGCAGCAGGTGTAGCAGGACTGGTGGATTCAAGGAACAATTTACTCTGAGAACTTCATGACTGATAAGCACCCAGATATTCCGTAGACTTGCAAGGATTACAGTCACCACCAGGTTACAATTGCCACTGTAAAATTTCCATCCCCCAGAAGAAAGTCATGGCAAAGTGAAAATAAGAAATAAAATCTATTAAACAAGCAACCAAAACCAACCAAACCCCACCACAGAGCCAGGGTGACAGAATCAGTGTGTGATGTTTTCAGTTTAAAAAACTGCAATGTTTAAAAATAATTGAGTGTTAGTGTTTTGGCAAAAGTATCCCAAAGAGTAAGAGCATTCTAGTGTTTGCCCTGAAAAACTAGTCAAATTAGAGTAACAAGAAAATATTTAAATATAATAACACTTTATCATCCATTTTTACAGTTTCTTAGGGTATAAACAGAGAATAAAGTGTCTGTGTTTTCCTTCATGCCGTTAGTACGGGCAGCCCCTTGGACAGCACACCCAGCCTGGACTGTGGGCCAGGAGAGAAGGGCACGAATTTCCATGTGTAAAATGACAGTTTATAGAAATTAGGCAGAGATAAACCTGGGGTTTTCATCTCATACACCGAGTCCTACAAACCAGGTATGCTTTGACCAAAGCTGGCATTGGATGACAAAGGGGCAGTAGAAGACTCTGTGGCCAGTCACAGTCTTTCTTCTACAGAGTTGAGGAAAATTATTAACTTACAAGCTGGCCCTGCAGATGGATAAAGTTTAGGCTAGGTAGAGGATGGCATGAGGTTTGAAGTCTTAGAGGTCAGCTGTCTACCAGACAAATATGAACATATGCCAAAAAGTAGCTGGCAGAGCTTAAATTATAGCTTCCAGTAAAGATGTTGAAAGTACCTGCTAAAATATGTCTTGCAAAAATCTCTAATCCATATTTCTAAATATAAAAATGACTTCCTGTTTATTATTTTAATCTTAGAACCTCACATTTTTTACTTTAAAAAGCACCATCAGCTGCCCTTTTAAAACAGATGTCATTTTTTTAGACTCAGTAACTTCCCATTCTATTTAATGTCACAGCAACTTTCTGTACAGTTATTCTCAGATTTTCTTCTTGTAAAACAACAGCAGCCAAACCTTAGATGGTGAAAATGAACATTTTTTGGCCTTTTTTCTTAAGTAGGTTACATATTTACTGTTTAAATCTCTGTGTGGAGCTCTACATGAATACAATGGACAGTAGATAAGATAATCTTTTGATTGTGAGTCCAATCTTGAAGCCCTTCTTCATATTTGCAAGCTGTCTAATTTGTGTGTACAGAGGTGAAAATTGTGTGGTGGCTTAAGTGACAATACCTCTGGATTTTCAGACTAATTGCACTTTACTGTTAGAACCCATAGATTGCATTTGGTTTGAATTCTTCTGCCATTAGGTCTTTCAGCTTGAACTTTTAAAGATTCTTGAGACAGTCACCAATTTCATACGTTCATACTTAAGCAAATTCATACTCTAGATGAAACACTGGCTTTATTTGTGAAAAATAAATACAATTCATTACTAAGGCTTGCTTATTTTTCAAAGAATAAATAAACCTTATCTTCATTTTTGGACAAACAAGCATTAAGGCTTGACAAGGCACAAAGCAGATGTGAGGGATCTGAAAGTCGCAATGTCTGAAACAAGCAAAATTGCCCACCTAGATCATACAGTGGCAGCAGAAACACCTCAACTTTTCAGTTCAATCCAGTGAAGCCTCAGAGGTAGATTTTCATATCTTTCCTTCAAAGTAAAATGGCTGTATAACTGGTCTTGGTAAGGTTACCTTCTGCTTCTCTAGCCATCATGAAGATGAGTGAAGCCACAATACATTCCTGTTGCATAGAGCATTGATCAACTCGTAGCATTTTCTCTGACAAGTTAGTGCCCGTGTGTGTCACATCCCATGAACATCTCCTGATGTTCACAGATTTTTTCCCGCTTGCCGCCTAAAAAAATAAGGAAATAACCAAACTGTCTGATTTCCAAGCCTGCAAAAATTTCAGTGCTCATCCTTCATGATGGAAAACAGTAGAAATCTGAAACACTTTTGACTTGTGGAAAGTAGGTGGTCCTGATGGTTTGGTCATAGTTGTGCACCTGCAGTTCTCCATTACTTTGCAGCTGTATGAAAGAAGATTCCAGCAGTTAGGGAGCTGCAATCAGCAGGTCAAGTTACAATCAGGAGTAATTCACCTATGTACTTGCCACTTTGGTGAGAGTTCACAAATGCCTAAAGCTGCCTGAGCCAAAACTTCAGCCCAGCAAAGGGATGATCTGAGCAGCTGCCATATAACATTGGCTTTCACGAGCTGTTCTGAGTCTAAAATAGCTTTGCTTCCCACACCTTACAAACAGAGATACTTTCCTTTCTACTTCTTTTAAAAAAACCTATTTTAAAGGGTTTCAGGAGCTGAACTCCCTGTTGAAGGGCCAAATACTTTGTAATGTGCCATCAATGCACTTTAACTTCATCATGAAGACAAAAGTTGACAGACCTTTGCAGAGAATGAAGGGCAGTGGGTTTCCTTCTAGAAAACAGCAATTAGTCTCAAAATGGCTTTTGTAGATTGATATTAGAAATGGCCTTTTTATTGGGGGAGTGAATGCTGGGCCCAGAGACTGTCAGAGCAGTGATTTGCTTTCACCTCAAAGTACTTTAAACCTGACAGCCTTAGGGTGGAGGAACAGCCATTTGCATAAGCTGTATCCAGGCAAGATGTCAGATGTGTTTTGGGGAGTCTTGTCAAGTAGGACAATAACGTGAAAGACTTAGAGCAGTTTAGTAGTGGCCTCTCTTTAGAACAACCATGCAGCAGTAAGTGTCCATCCTTCACTTGCTCTACCTTGAGTTTTACCGGTGTAATTTCCACCTCTGGGCTGCAGCCCTATCGTGTATTCTGCTTTAACAAAAATGTCACCATATTGCTTGGAAAAAATATGTGTTGGAATGAGTTTAATTCCTGATTATAGTTCAGACCCTTCTGCAAAAACAAAACCTGTGCTTTTTCATCAAAAGAACATACACAAATGTCACAGGAGGCAGTGTTAGATGACATTCGGGATGTGGCCCAAAATTCATTGAAATTACTAGATTTCCCCCATCCTGTCCGAGACTTTTTACTGAAGATGTGACTTATAGCAAACCTTGGGTCAACCCAGTAAAATTCCCCCAGAAAGTGGGTGTCTCTGCCATCGAATGTGCAGCTCAACAATTTTGCAATGGATTGAGTTTAAAAAAATCCATTCGTTCTCGTTACGTTACAGCCCTTCAGAATCCCCATTTTATTCATCCATTTCTCCTGTTTATCTCACAAAAGAAGATCCAGGAGACACAGTATTATCCGGAAAGTGCTTGGGCTTGCCTGGCTTTTTAAAAACCTCTCTTTTTACTTTGATTTTTTTTTATCACAAGGAGAATCAAAAGTAGACTCAATGTTCTGTGCAATTTTCTTTCTTCAGTAAAAGTTTGAAAGGAAATGTCGTCGTTCTTCTCTTGTGTGATTCTGCTGTGGTGAAGAAAGGAAGCTATAGCTTTTGTTCCGCGAGCTTTTTCTTGGTAGTTTTCTACCACCTGCCTGTTCGGACTTATTTTATCCATTGTTTCAGCTCCTTGATCCTCAGATGTGCCAGGAACACCAAGTTCAACACTGCCTGGACTTCAGCAGTGGTGCTAATACTGCTCCTTTTCAGCTGATACCCAAGGGTTCTCTTGATCAGCTGAACTGCTCCCTCGCCTCATCCATCTCTTCCTGAAACAGCAATTCACTGACCTCAATAGGAGCTGTATCAGATCTTAATTGAATATTGGGAAGATAAATTTGGATTGATTCCAGCTGTAGTTTGTAATATGCCTTTTCATCATAAAATGAATATAGAAGTAAAATTATACTGACAGCTTGTTGAATTTTGGCCCCAGTTCATTTATTTTGGTCATTGGCTTTTCTTGTGCCCAGCTTGAGCACAACTCTCCTGTGTTTTAAAAACCTGCTAGTTTGCTACTCATTCATTGTTTGTGGCCTTTTCCCTTGCCATAGTTTTCTGCTTAAGATGAGAACACCTCTGTATTTTCTTCATATTATTTTTGTGTGCAGAGCTTCCAAACAAGTAGAATTCATTCAAGTTGATTTCAGCTGTTACTGATCTGGGATATATTCTGCACTAGGCAAATGTGTACAGGCTTTCCTACCCTCTAAACTCACAGAGACACCAACAGAATGGAACGGGTTTATTTTGCAGGTTTGTAGCTGCATGGCCACAAGCAAACTGCAGCATACACACCCCAAACTCTTTGAACACAGTATTATGTCTCATGAACTGTGTTGTCCATGAACAGTGAGGAAAATGCATCCCAATGGAAAGCACCTATACAGGTTCCCCTTTCTGCAGTGAAGGCTTTACATTGCACTTACATGTCAGAATTCTTCTTGAAGTAGACATCATACAAGAAAAATACTGTGATAGTGGTATTAACTCATATAGCATTTTGAGAGGATACAATATCTAAAGGGGCTGTGGGTTAAATAGAATTATAGACTCATAGAATGCATTGGGTTGGAAGGGATCACTAGAGGTCACATAGTCCAAGCTCCCTACAACAAGCAGGGGCATCTCCAGCTATGACAGATTGCCCGGAGCCCCATCCCACCTGACCCTGAATGTCTCCAGGGATGGGGCCTCCATCACCTTTCTGGGCAGCCTGTTCCAGTGATCCACCACCCTCAGATTAAAGAACTTTTTCCTAAATCTATCCTTTTCCATATTAAAACCATTTCTGTAGAGTTCATGTTAAAGATGAAGGATAATTTTGCATAAAGCTCCTCAAACCCAAAGCACTTAGTCTTCACTAAGGGAGCAAGACATCTCAATAGTTGTATTTTGTGTGTTTATTTAGTGTATTGGAGGCACTGGGCTTAGGGAAGAAAAAAATGTCAAAATGTCAAAAGATGTTTTTCCCTGTTTTGACTGTTTTTCATCTTATGGCCATGGTGCTTTTCAGCAAACCTCATTACATGTATCAACAAATCTCCTTCCTTTCATGTTTGACAGTGCTAATAAAAAGCCAAAGTTGTGACAGTTCTGCTTGTTGACTGTCTGAGCCTTGAACACAAGAGAGAAAACACAGTGCCAGTTAACCATGGGAGCTGAAAACTCAGAGAGTAAATACAGTCATTGTGCTGAAACAAGATGACTTGAAATTCTGTCCACAAAGCAGGTTGTTGCCCTCTGCAGGAACCAACTGTAGAAACTGATGCTTTTGTTTTCCTTCCCTGTCCGCATCATTGATGATTAGAAAGGAAATTACTAACAGCTTTTTAGCTAACTGACATTGTGAGGAAAACTGCTAGTAAGTCCTCAAAATGGTTTTGCTTCTTGTTTTTTCTTGTGCTGTGGTAGGTTTACGTCAATGGGGAGTGGGTAACCGGCATCGGAGAAGGAGGCAGCTTTGGGGAGCTGGCATTGATCTATGGAACACCCCGGGCCGCCACGGTCAAGGCCAAGACAGATCTCAAGGTCTGGGGCATCGACAGAGACAGCTACAGACGCATTCTAATGGTAAGTGAGTGGAGAGCTGGGCTATGGAGTTGGTGTTTTCCACTGTCCTTTGTAGCACCAGCATTTCTGTGTTCAGAGTACACTGGTGATAGGAGGCTATGCAGTCTGCTTCTGCATGAAAGAGAGAGGACGTGGCAATAACACTGAGTAACTAAATGAATTGAACTGAAGGGAAAGGGGACAAGATTCAGCAAAAAGACGCTGAGTCAGAAATGCAGCTGAATAACATTATGCGTAACTATTCTACATGAATGAAAACCTCAGGAGGCCTCGTTACCTACTGAAGCTATGCAAATCCTCTCCTCTCAGCACTACCCCTTGACTATGAAGTTTTTGTCTGAACTTGTTTTATATTCTTTGAGATGAGCAACACAGTATATATCCAGCTCTGCTAAGATAACCAAACCATGGTTGGACTGGGCCCTCCACCTTCGTTGGCCAGTGCACAGCCACATGTATCATGGGGTGGTAGCTGCAAAGTCCTAATGATTCATTGCTCTGCTCCTTTCAAACTCCCTCAGCTCTGCAGCAAAGCTCAACAGACCTGGGTGTCTGGGGAGAGTGCTAGGTTATGGATTTGCTGACGGGTCTTGAGTGATCAGGTTATAATGAAAACTTTGACAGATAATTAACTCCACCGCTGTCATATTTTTATGAGTTGGTTTCTGATGTCCGTGTGCATATCTTCCCTCTTCATAAAGTCTTCCTTTGTTTTTGGTAATTAACAGACGTAATGCTGTATAAAGCTGCTTTCTCAGTAGGACTTGTCTCTAAAGGCTGTGTTGTTGCATTCCGACCTGAAGGAAATGACATTGTGCTCTCAGGATAATAAAAGAGTGCGCATTTTGAGATCATCTGTATTTCCAGTGGATGTCATGGATAACAGAATAATTAACAAAATAATTTAGTAGTTTTTACACTGAAATGACTAGTTCTTAAGCAACAGAGTCTAGGAGTGATCTTTATTTGTACTGTGTGATGACTCTTGAGTGTCAGGATGAAGCACTGCTGGTTTTCACTCTGTGTTTTATCAGCTGAGTTCTGTATCACAGCAACTAACATCGCACTGACATCTAGGAGAGAACATCTGATGGACATTTACTCTATCTCAAAATATCCAGCCTGATAACTCCAAGACAAAAGTAAAGGAACAATGATGTGAAGTGTACTGTCTTCTCTTGTGTGGATAAACAGAATCAACAGTTTTTAAATGCTTCTCAGTGCAGGGAAGCAGGCAGTAGTAACAGACCTTTCTGCAAAGCATTTCTGAAATGTAGAGCAGGAGAATTTCCTTACAGATTGAAGAGGCACGCTCAACTTATTTGTTCCATGTCCTCCCTACATGGATGTAATGGAGGGATGTCTGGGCTAACTGATGCAATGAATCTTGCATGCTGCAAGGAAATATCCAAGTTATAAAAGAGAAAGAATGTAGGATGGAAATAAATGTTAAAACAAGACACATATTCCTTGGCTTTTTGAGCACAGATTTTCACAGCTGTCTGTGACCTTGCTACTAAAGAACTGAAGGGACAGATTCACAGGCCTTGTAGCCTAGAGGTAATTTCAGTTTTAGTGTTGATGAAAATAGTGGTACCTAAAATCACAAATACTTTGTGAGCTTTCAGGCTTGGTCCCGTGTCCATTACCATCTGATAACAGCCTTCAGAAGATGAATATTTGATGCAGAGACCGGATTTTACTAAAAGGGTTTAAATTCCCAAGTGGAAAAGATTGTTTTAGATGTACTTTAAATGTTTAAATGTAGCCTTAGGTGTATATAGAACTTGAATCTTACAGATATACTTCTACTTGATTCTAGTGTAGCATGAAGTGCGTCTCAAATTAAGCCACATATTCTCTGAACCAGTGGTCGGTGTGCTGTACCTAGCAAGCTCAGTTTCTGCAGCTGATGGCATCTTTAACTTAACACAGAGGTGTTTTGTCTCCTTCCCTCTCTCCTTGTGGGTTTTTTTTGTTGCAGTTGGGGCCATTAAAAATTGGTGCTCTGTTGCTTTACATTAGATATTCAGAAAATGTAATTACAGTGTTCCAAAGACTAAGACAGGAAATGTTTCAGGTAGCATGGTGAATTAATTGCTTCAGGTACAGAAAATGTCCAATTTTAAGTGCTGTCCACAGTGTAGGCAATTTACCCATCCAGACTAAGTGAACTCTGTCATCTTTTCATTTATTTGTAGGCACAGTGTGGATAATTTCTTTGCTGCAGGTGAAATGAGACATCTGTCTGTGAGCATTCATGTGAGGGCAGGTTACAGTGGCTCTCTGCACATTTCCTGAAGCCTAGGAATTAATTGCATCGTGTTTCTGTGGCTGCGTCTCCCAGTTGAGGCTAACTCCACCGTTACGTGGCTGGTTTAGCTATACTCAGTTTCAGGATGTAGTATGAGCTGCCTTTAGATCCCCAAAGCATGGTTTCCTGACGTTCAGTCCCTAACCTTAAGTTTGTAGAAAGCTGCTGGATAGTTTGGGTGTAGAAATACTACTGCCTTTGAACGAGATGTAGCAACATTTACAATATATAATCTAAGGTGTTTTTAAAACTTGGAAGCAAACAGTTGTTTCTGTTTGCAGTTAGTTTTGTCTGAGGGATCAATGGCCCTTTTCTCCCAAAGATCTATTTTATTCTCTAGTCAGATGAAGTCCCTTCCTAACCCAAGAGAACTTTTTCTTTGTCTGCATTCCTTCCTGGCCACGAGCAGCCCCATGTTTGCTCAGTCTGGTGTTGAAATTTTATTCATTATAAATATTTATTTGCAAATCATGCCTTCAGATCCACGCTTGCCAAAAAGATTTTGTCCTGTCATGAGGCACTTGACTCCCCACCTCATTTCTCCTTGCAGACTGTGTTTGGGTTTTTTGCTTCACATTGAGCAATTCCTACTTTTTGTATTTTCACAGCGCCATTTCCCCAGCTACGTGTCTCATTGATCCTGACTGGTTTATCACAGAACATTAGGGATTGGAAGGGGTTTATGGTATGAATAAATGCATCTCAGAAGGTTTGGGAGTTTGGGTTTTCTTAAGATGGACAGAGCCTGATGTAAAAGGTTCCTGCTGGCTTTCAGTTACACTGGTCACCCATTTATTCCTCACATGTCCCAAAGGCTGTTTGTTAAAACAGATACATTTCTTTGCATTTCATTGTCCGAGCTTAGGAACCCTGATGGCTTGAAGGTCACATTCAAGTTTATTGTAGCAGATGTGGTCACTGTAAGTGTTGGAATACTTCTTGTCAGGATTTACAGTGACTGCAGGCTTTCACTGCAGTCCTTGACAAAGTACTATACCATGGAATCCATTGTAGCGGTCACTTAAACGTGTTGCTCCCTTGGTACACTCACAAAATATCTGTGTGTGTGTTCCATATATTTCATAAACTTCTCTGTGCTGTCACATACTTGTAATTCTGTTGTAGATTTGTGTGTGTATATGTGCACACAAGCTCACACACATTTATGTATATATTCTATATTTATTTACTTAGATTCTTCTGGGAGACACTCAAAGGATATTTTTATGCCATAGGGTTCTCATGTAGTTCAGTTACTGTAGTGTTGCTGCTCTCTTTGCAATTGGGATTCAAGAGCATCATGGAGTGGGGGACATCCCAGGGTAGTACAATGTTTGTATTCTAAATATAGCAAATACCACAAATACCAGAGAAGCAAATGTCTGTATCCCAACTTCAGATTGATCCCCTAGACAATTCAGTTCCCAGACTGAAGAAATTTGAAGTATTAATTTCTTGTAATTTCTTCTTTAAGAATGCTTGATTCAAGATAATTTAATTATTCTGTAGTTCCCATGGTCTGATACCTACTTCTGAGAGCAGAGTGTGTGGACTAAACCACTTTTTTGCCTGTTTGTCTAAATCTGCTGGCAAAGAGTGAGCTGTAATACTGGGATGTAAGTCATGACAAATCAAGGTTAGAAGGTTCCTAATGTTGTGCCCCATTTTCTCTATGATGTTTTGGTTTTGAGTCACCATCTTTTCACAGCTTGGAACCTGAGAACAAGTCCTTCGACGAGTTGGGTTTTTTTTGTGAGATAAAGTCAAAAGGACTTTGTCATAAAATGTAGGTTTGATGGAGGCTAAAACATAAAGAAAATCCAGCACCTTAAATCCATCCAACATCTGTGCAGTATAGCACCGGGATCTTGCAGCTTGTTTTCACGGCCAGTATGTACAGTGACTGTATCTTTCATACTCCTGTAAGAATGTACGCCCAGAGCATCACTTGATATCAGGTTTATGCAGGGATTAGGCAGAGCTGGAGCAGTCCAGAAGGCCATTCCAACACCTCCTGCCAGGATAAGTCTTTTTCTTTGAAACTTGAAGCATGCTTTGCCTTTCAGTAGCCATTTGGCTTCTCATTGCAGGTGAGGAATTGTAGGAAGTACATGATGAACTCCACCACAAAAAATAAAGCAAGAAAGAAGACATGAGAGTGCTGGAGGGACAAAGCAAAGAGGTGTGCAGAGGGCAAGACAGACAAACTGAACTGGAGGGAGGGAAAGAATGGAAGAACACAGGAAAAGTGAAGAAGGGGCAGCTGGAAAAGAGATAACAACAGTCCTGTTCAGTGAGACGCGGGGCATTCATTTTTCTTAGCCTGTGTGTTGCTTAAGCTAAACCTAGGGCTTGCTACATTTTGGTCCTGCAACTGGCTTGGAGCTCTTTTCTAGGTGGATTTGACAAATACAAATGATCTTGTTTCTCCTTGGGAGTGTTTCAGGGAGGAGCACTGCAGCTTAGAATATTAATGAGTCTTCATAGCTAGTGGGAACCACTGTCTTCAAGAAGATGAGCTTGTGCGTGACAGCTCAGAACCGTGGAGAAAGTGAACAAAGGGAAGGGGGAGAGGGAGAAGCAGCGACTATTGAAATAAGATATTAATAGGTTAGAAAAAGCAGAATTAATAAAGACTTCTTAAAACATGCCATCAAGAATCCTGCCAGTGAAGAATTCATGTACATTTACTATTGTTTTTATCTGGCTCAAGCAGTAATATTTCTTCTGCTTCTTCCCTTGGGAAACTTTCCTGCAAGAGAATAATTTCTACATCGAAAAAAAATTTATATTGATCGTAAATTAGATTTTCTTAATTTTCTTCTATTACTTTGAGTTATATCAAATTATGCTGTACTAAATTGCCATCTCTACCATGTATCTATAGAAGAATATCACTTAAATCCCTTCCAGCAGAGCATGCTAGCTATGAGTATGACGTACCTGTGAGCCCGGTGCTGAGCTAACACATACAGCAGAATTTGCCCTGATTATTCCTTATGGGGTGTCACCAAGGTTTTGGCATTTCTTTGGGCTCTGTTTGGTTTGGGAGCAGTTTTCTGGAGAAGAGGTAATGAGTGTAGTACGCCAGGCCCCATCATTTCCAAGCCATGGACATGGAGCGTCTAAACTTCATCCTGGTTGATGTCTGTGTACAGACCTTAGGAGCCTTGGCTGTGTTGCCAACCAGTTCTCACCTACTGTCTCTAAATCCTTTTCTGCTTTACAATTTTCTAGTCTTATTCCATTCCACAAACATCTGTGCTTTGGATTCTTTTTCCTGTTGCACTTCTTATCTGTATTTTCTAAACATTCTATTACCTTCTATTTCTAATGTCTCCAGGTCCTTTCATTTTAGTTGTCTGTTCTAGCAAGCACTTTGTATCTCCTTGTCTGCAGATATCATTGCTCTCTTGCTTGTTGCTGCTTCTTAGAAGATCCATGCAAGTATTGCATAAGGACAGACCTAGCATGTATCCCAGGGATCGTGCTGCTTGGCACCTCTGCAGAAATTACCTAAAGAGACAGCCATCATCTCAATAGTTCGGTTAAAGTGACTACATCAAATTAAATAAGTATAAAAAGAATATTGGGAGTCAGAGGTGATATTGTGGCTATGGGAGGGGATGAAAGTGGAATATTAGGCTGATAGGACGAAGGCATGTTCTCTCTCTGTTTCAGGGAGAGAAAAGTGATTAGTACCAATGGAAATAATAACATACTTTGGTTTTCTTGTAAGATTTCTACTGCTGGGTTGTTCTTAGCTCACATTAGAGCAGTGTTCTCTCAGAATCTCTTCCCCTGAATCTGCTTGTGAAGGTTTCAGCAAGAAAACACACTCAAGTGAAAACAATGTGCGTGAGGGTGAGCCAAGCATCTCCCTTCTGGAAGAGAAATGAATCTAGCTGTGCTGATTGGGATCCAGCCTTGTGTGCTCTAAAGATGCAAAGAAAGCATCTGCGCCTACCTGGGCATGCGTAGGTGAAGCTCTTCTGTTAGGCAGCCTGTGCCATCCCAGAGGCTGTTGTTCATCTCCTCCAGGAGAGATGGAGAGTTGGATGGAGCCAGCCTTCAGGTTGAGTTATGAGCCGTGGGTTGGGTCACCTTGGAATTCAGTGCATGTGCTGGGAAATCCTAATCCTCATCCACTAGTCCTTCACTAGGCTCTTGTTCTCCCTTACCTTTGTGGTATCATTCTAAGGTGTTGGGTTATTTTAAGATGGTGTAGCTGTGCACTAAGTGGGGTCCTGCTGAGGTTCTAGATACTATCACAATACAATGATAACAACACATTAATTCTTTCCACATCGGTTTTGCTTTTGCACTTGCCTTCACAGTGGATTCTGCAGTGCTGCCTGGCTTAGTTTAGCCACGACGTAACACACCCGTTTTCCTGTAGGAAATGCTGGGCTCTCGCTCTCCGGGCCGGGCAGGATGCCTGCAATTCTTACCTTCATGGTCTTGTCTGCATCTCTAAATACTTGAAGCTGTGGTCAGGCATCACTTACAGCTACTGATTACTGCTTCTTAAAATTCATCCGTGTCCGCAAGTCATTTAAAAAGCATTTTCCACATCTGTCCCTGGGTGCCCCAGCCCATCAAACTAAACCACCAGTCTGGTTTTCCACAGCTGTCAATTTTGCAGGTCTTGTTTCCACTCGATTGCAGGGAGGGAAGCAACAACTGTGCAGTGTCCACTTTTCCATTGTTTGTCTCGCACTGAGCTGTCAGGATCTGCTGTGGTTGGCAGAGCCTCTGCTGTTTGAAGTTCTTTTTGAATTTTTTTTATTTTCTGACACTTCAAATGCTCTCAGGGGCCCCCAAGGTTGAGAACCGGGTTTGTCAGACAGAGAGGTCAGACCAGGGTTACCGATGCTATCGCTGAGAGGTGAACTGTCATCACCAGACTCAGAAATTATGAACGGGGTGCGTGTGGTGGGGGACTCCTCAGTAGTTGGTGCTGCTGCTTGTACGAGTGGCAGCTCTTGACAGTGCGGTGGCTGTTTCAGAGCAGGGGTAGCCGCAGTAGTGGGGTGCAAATGGGAGCTGTCCCCAGAGCAGAGCAGAACAGAGCACCCAGCAGCTGGAGACAAAGCGTTTTAGTATTGGTAGAATTAATGGTCCCCTTGGTGGTCCTTGGATCAAGCCCCACCTGTACAGCACATGTAGGAAGAGAGATGATGCTTAATTCTTGTTTATATCACTGCACTTGAGGACTAACCTTTACCATGTCATATTTAAAGAACTTTGGAATGCTTTCACAGTGGAAGATAAAATATTCCTTCTTATCTTTTCTCTATCCCCACTTTCTGTCTGAGCTTCCAGCTCACACAGTGCTCAGAGAGTGCTGAGAGAAGGAGGAATAGAAAAGTGGCTTTTTCTATGGCACTGACATTTGCCTATGAGCAAATGCCATCCTTATTTTCCCTTTCTTCAGAAGATGAGTTTATTGCCTTCGTGCTGTACTCCTGCCTTGTAGATTTGACTACGAGACATCAGGCAACCTTTCACATTCACAGGGAACCTCCTCAGGCAGAACCAATGCAGACTGCCCTATAACTCTGGAATAAACTGCAGGGTACCAAGGAAGACCCTGAAGTTCCTTTGTGGTACCTGGGAAGGTGTTTTTTTTTCAAGTAATTTGTATCAGTAGGACTTCGGGCGGAATTATTTTTGTATTGGTAAAACACATTTAATTCATACCTGAATCTTCTGAAAAATACTGTTCTGGAATGGTTCCTTCTGGTTTGTCTGTGGTGATCAAACACCATGTAAGCAGGTTTCTCAGTGATTTATCACACAATAAAATCTTGGTAGAATGGGAATGACTCTGCTGGTGGCTGCATATACAGTGATGGATTGTCTGCTCCAAAACACTTACATCTTGTTAGAATAATAATATGAATAGGTTGCTTAGCAGTAACCATCCATGCAACATCATACAAAACATAAACTAGGCTTACAGGTAAATGGTTTTGGCATTAAAGAGTTTTTAACCTAAAAGGATGGGACCCATGGGGGGCACATATGATTGGACTAGATGATCTTTCCAGGTCCCTTCCAATCAGTAGTGATTGATTCTATGATTTTAACTTTTATCCTACTTTGTGATTGTTAATTCCCTTCTATCAGGGCCTCATTGCTAACAAGATATGTATTGAATTAGCCAAACAGTTAATTGATGAAGCTCTGGCTTTAAAATGAGTGCCTGGAAGTAGTGGGTACAATTCATCTACGGTGTCCAGTAACACCAGTGATTCAGTGAAATTACACCAGGACTGAATTTGATTCCTTCTCTTTGTGCTTATCAGCAGTACAACTTGCCCAGACATTTTATGGGGAAAGATTTGTCTTGGGCTGTTTATACTGACTATGCTTAAGATTTGGAAGAAGGGGGGTAAAAAGAGCAGCTGTAGGAAGAAATCACAAAAATACTTTGTGTAATGTTCCACCTCCTTTTTCTCTCTCTTTTAATAACAGGGCAGCACGCTGAGGAAGCGGAAGATGTATGAAGAATTCCTGAGTAAAGTCTCCATTTTGGGTCAGTGACCCTTTGACCGGTAGTTCCTCTGTTAGACAAGTTGGCAGAATGCATATTTATCTTTGATGGCACAATGAAAGCAATGCTGGTCAAACAGAAGGTCTCGTGGTTGTGTTGTTTCCAGAGGAATGAAAGCGTAAAGGGCCCTTTCTTTTAGGACTTGTTTTTCCCATTCTTTCATATGCCATGAATATGTGTGTGAAGGGCAAGCTTTTCCATAGTATGGGAACAGGCACACACGGGGAAGCTTTTGGTAGCTGCTGCTGCAGTAAGGATCATATGGATAGAAGAGAAAGCAGTGCAGAGATATGAATTTGTCATAAAGTCTAGTTACATCCTTCCATGTGACAGGTGAGAAGCTTTTTCCTGCAAGAACACTGTATTTATATGCACTAAAGTAAATAGCTTACAAATCAAAACGGAGCCGTTTTTTTTCTTCTGGGTGTTTTACAGCCCCTTCTCACATTCTTAAAACATCTGTTTAGCCTCTTGTCTGTGGATTTTGTTTCCCTTTGATTAATGTGATAGCCAAGAAATTTGGACATGTTCTTGATGGCCTTCAGTAGGAAAAACAACAAACCCATAATGCTTGGCCAATCCATCACCATTAGGAGAACAAAAGCTTCTAATAAGGAGGACAGTGTTAGACAGTACAATGAAACGTTGATTCCACAGGAGAAACATGATGTTTCTGCCCGGGCTGTTTTGAAAAAAATAGTTCAGGATTAATTTGCTGTATAATTAAAGCATTTCTATTTCTACTTAGACAATTTCCATTCCTTGTTTATGGCATTTGTCTACCATTTGAGCACCTGAAATATGAGAACATCTCAGTGAAAATAGACTTGAACTTCTGAGAGGTGCTGTCCATTAAATCTGAAATTATATGTGTATGCTTCAAGTAAGGCCAAGTATACTGCTCACTCATTAATGAAGATCTCATCATTTAAATGCCTTCTTTTACTCTTAATTTATATCTTCCTAAATTAAGAGCACAAATTATAGCAAATTACAATGAGTATTTAAAGAAGAAAGGATCTCTGCACCTGCACTAATGAGAAGCAATTACAACAATGAGACATCTCAAAACAATTTCAGAGTGGAAAGGTTATTCCAAGATATGCTTCCTTAAACATGCGGTTTGCAATGTAATTATATCCTAGTTTATAGCACGGGTTTTGAATCTCAGCAATAAAAGCGGAAGGACTTCAATATGGAAACCTTTTTTAAATATGGAAAAGCAGTGGAGAGAATAACCTGTCATTTCAGGAACGTGCAAAATTTAGGTGAAACCTGTAAAATGCCCAAAAAATAGGTGACACCTGGGAAAGCAGAAAGGTATTTTAGAAATTTCAACAGAGCACTGAGAAGGCAACTTCATTTCAAGCCTTATTGTGACCAGAACTCGGTGGTATCTTGGTGCAAAAACTTCTACCTGCTTCTTTTTCAAGGCTTGTTTAGCTGTACTTGTGTAGGCTGTAACTAGCTATACAATATAATATATGTCATACATAATGTATTGTAGGTATGAAAGTAATAGTTTTTTAGAATCCAAGGATTTTTTTTAACATTGCTTACAGTGTTTCCAAAAAGATATGAGAAAACTAATTGGTTTAAATCTTTCTTCTGGAGTTTAATTATTGTAAAGCCATGAACTGATGGGTACAATGGAGAAATGGCAAAAAATTGTATTCGGTCTCCTTTATTTGATGCTTGACTCAAATTCTGCAAAGTTTAGGAGTTTTATCATGCACAATATTCTGCAGAATTCTTTGTTTGCAAGAACCACTAACCAATGTATTTGTAGTGGCACAATTGCCTTAGACAAAAGAGAGACACTTCGTGACTAGAGCTAGAATCAGCTTTGAATTTTTCATAAAGCAAACCTAAGAAATGTTTCAAGAGACTCTTTCTTTTCATTGTTAATTACCAAGTTCATTTTTTTCTTTCCTAAATGAAAAAGCCTACTTTAATCTGTATGAAAGAGTTTTATGCTTATTTTTAGTCAAACAGAGCACTTTTTGAATGTTGCATTGTGCATGTGGGTTTGGTCTTTGATATTAGTGCTCCAGCAGCAAAGGTCACAAATACACCAGGAAACAACAGCAGCAGCAGCAAGTGGCATGAAGGCATGAGGGGGGGTGTGTGTGTCAGGCAACTCAAAACTTGCCTTTGGTGCATTGGACACTCCATCTGAGTTTGTCACCAGACTCTGTGCGCTTCGGAGCTCAAGCAAAAGGCTTTCTAACTTTTAAAGAACTTTCACCTTCACACAATACTTCCAAGCAGAACAGGATGGGGAAAACAGAGTCTGAGAGATCAGACCAGATCTGATTCAGATATTGGAAGACATGTCTTGGTTCATATTAGTTCAATAATTCATGATAAACAAGAATCAGCAGCACTCTAAAACATGAATTTTAGCGGTGAAGGTTGTATCACTGTTTTGTCTGTTTCTTTTAATGACCTTTAAGTTGTCACTTCTTTCAGTCAAATCTGGTAAAAGTACAGAAGTTGAAGAACAGTCCATTGTCTTGAATTCTCATGCAAAATGTAGAGAAGAGAGACACAGGTTGGCACCACAGGACAGGTAAAATTTACCCCTTGGCAAAAGCAGGAGGAGGAAGGTGGTGGGACAGTGCTGCTGTGCAGGCTGTCTTCTGCCACATGGGTATCACAGAGGCTTGTAGCAGCTGCAGGTGGGTGATAAGGACTGAGCTGCAGGAAGCAGGCTGCGCTAGCTCTGCTGCTCATAAAACAGACTGGCAATCTTTTCTATTTGAACTGTACTTTGAAGTTTTGTAAGTTTTCTCTCGAAGTGTGGGAATGAGAAGAAAAGCACTTTGTAAACAACTCTGCTGGCAAGTGAAACGAAGCTGCCTCCTCAAACATCCATCCTGATCCTCTGGTCACGCTGCCACTCAGCTACCAGGGTCTCACCATTGGTTGCAGTGGTGCAGGGTGCCAGCTGTGGAGGAAGAGTCATCTTTTAGATCGGCACCTTTGCATTGCTTGTCTAGCAGCCCATCAGTAACTGGCCAAGCGGAACTCTGACAAAAAGACAGAACTTGTTCTGACAGTGGATGTGGGATGTGGTAAGAGAAGCTCAGCACTCCCATATCACTGGTATCTCCAAACAGTTCCTAGGCTGCTCCAATCCACTGCTGCATCAGGGCAGTGCAGATCAGATCACAGGCAGAGAGCCGGAGCCAACTTTCCATGTCCAACTTTTAAGATTATTATCTGAGTGATTATTACAGTCTTAAGACACAATGAATAAATACATTCATGTTGCCCAACTGGAGGTTCGTGCAAAGTGCCTGGTTGAAAGAAGTGTTTCTTTTATAACAGAATGAGGCATAGCAGAGCTGTCAGTTTAGATACAAATCTTCAGCCCAAGTCAGAGTCTTTTTATAATAAAGCTGTATGATCTTCAATATTTTAGAGTCCCTGGACAAATGGGAGCGGCTGACAGTGGCTGATGCGCTGGAACCTGTCCAGTTTGAAGACGGAGAAAAAATTGTTGTGCAAGGAGAGCCTGGTGATGACTTCTTCATTATTACAGAGGTAAGACCGGCATCCTGATAATCTCCATTGTTTCCTGGTAGAAATCAAGACTTCATATTAAAAGACATTTGGCTTCACTTAGTCTCTTACCTCTCCACTCAAACCAGGAGAATTACTCAAAATCCAAATGAATGAAGACACCAGTTCCATGGAAATGTCTTAAGGAGGACAATCCCTAACTTCCAGTAAATTGAAGATGTAGAGGAATTTTGAGGAGTGTCTTAGCTGTTTGAAGTTCTGTTTTCTACATGAGATTTGTCTTGTTCCAAATTGTCAATATTTCAGCCAGGCTGGCCAGCCACACAGCACATTGATCATTGTTCCCTGAGGGACATACAGGGGAAATCACAAACGAACATCTGCAAACCGGAGCAGGAGACTTGGTCTGAAAATGGATAATTTGTTCTTTGTTTGGCCTTAAACTCAGTTCGAATGGCTGAGCCATTTTCTTGTTTACTCTCACACAGACAGACAGATCTGTCAGGCAGCTGAAAATGCTGACATCTTTTTGGGAGATTATATGACACTTCAGTTCCACCGTCTGTCTTCTGCAAGCAGATGTTGCTGGGGGTTTGTTCTCCCTCTCTGGCATAAATATTTGGATCCTTGGTGTCTCGTACCTAGACACTGTGAAATTACAAATTATTAAAAAACACTTTAGAGAGACTCAGATAAAAATAACAAGACAGCATTAGGATGTGGTTGTACATGTGTTGAAATAGGAGCTTTACAGCACTGGCTGTGAGTGTTCATACACAAATATACAGACTAGGAATGACCAACTGATGGCTGTATTGTGACAGTTCAAGTGCACAGGTCAGGCTGGGTGTTACATGGGCAGTAACAAGGCAGTGGTGGCACAGGAGCTAGGAGGTAAGCCAAATCCCATGCTATGAGAGAAGATGGTCGGCGGATATGAGGAAGCTGATATAATTGTGTTGTCTTGGGGTCCAGTTGTGTGTGCACAGAATACGGCTCTGGTTCCATCAGGCTGCTGTGTTGTGCTGTGACTCAGGAGAAGAGAGACCCCTCAAATCATAAAAGGCTTGTACAGTACCCACTCCAGGTGGTTTAGAGGCCAACAGGTTTTGCTTTGCCTGCTCCTTAGCTGTGGATTTTTGCACAGGTGCCTCTATCCAAGGCAGCCAGAATTTTATTCATAATCAATATCTGGCACTTAAAATTCCATCATTCTTTCCTCTTGCATGTTGGAAATATGTATTTGATTGATGAACATAGTTTCTTGCCTGATGCTCATGAAATTGTCAGTGCAAATAACTACACCTATATATCACACAGCTGGACACTTCAGGAACTTTAAACATGTGGTGGGCAGTGTCCCTTCAAAACAGTAGAGTCAGAACAAAAGACTGGGCATAGGGAATTTTTTTGTTAATGAGATATTTGACTTGGTCTAGGTGATCCTGCTATGGCAGGGGGGTTGGTCTAGATGATCTTTTGAGGTACCTTCCAATCCCTACTGATTCTATGAGTAGAAACAAAACCTCTGTATTTCTGAAAAAAACATTGTATTTCTTAAATTTTTCTTATCTATTAAATCATAGAATCATTAGGGATTGGAAGGGTCCTCAAAAGATCATCCAGTCCAATCCCCCTGACACAGCAGGATCACCTAGACCAAGTCACACAGGAACACATCCAGGTGGGTTTTAAACATCTCCAGTGAAGGAGACTCCACAACTCCCCTGGGTAGCCTGTTCCAGTGCTGTCACCCTCACCGTGGAGAAGTTCCTTCTCATATTTATATGGAACCTCCTATGTTCCAGCTTACAACCATTGCCCCTCGTCCTATCACTAGATGATGCTGAGAAGAGCCTGGCTCCATCCTTCTGACACCCACCCTTCAAATATTTATAGACATTAATGAGGTCTCCTCCAAGCTAAAGAGACCCAGCTCTCTCAGCCTCTTCTCATAAGGGAGGTGCTCCACCTCCTCTCATGTCACCGAATTGTGTTTCCTTGCAGCAGCATGAGACTAGAAAATCTTTCTTTCCTTAGCCATAGAATCCCAGGTGGAAAATTGGCAGCTTGCTTAAGAATTACCAAGGGCCTTTATTTTCCCCTTCTTGATGGAGCAGCTGTTAACGCTTAAACGGGTAGAAAAGCATTAACACCGCAAACTGTATAATCATGAAGTATCTGCTCACCTCATCCTTCCACTATAAATCTAACATCGTTTCTCACATTGGAAATGCCAGTATTTTTCTACATTAAAAAATGAATATCCAGTATCAGCTGTTTCTTGTGCTGCAGGAGTATTTCTGCCTGCTCACACATAGTTGAAGCCTTGTATTTTAAACCTGATTTCACAGGAGTCTACAACTCTGACGTTAAACTCTTCTGCAGGTGGGTTAATGCGAGTCTCCAGGAACACAGTGAGCTACAAACTGGTTGAAAGTAGTTTTGTCTGGTTGTTGTCACTGTATGTTGAAGAGTCATTAGCTCCTTTCATGGTTTTTTGTGTTTGTGGCCTTACAAACCCAAACCCTGAAAACGCAGCCAGTTTGTTTGATGCTGTATGTGCAGAAACTATTTCCTGTACCAACAGAAAGCAGTCTCCTTTGGAGCACAGTCTGTCCAGTAGTACAGAGCTAAACTTTGCCACTCAAACTGTGGGCAAGGTACTCATTTATGATGAAGTGCAGTCATTCATGGCCTGCCTTATACAAAATCAGTTACTGCTTTACAAAGCTTTGGTGCACCAGCATCACAGACACTGGTTCCAAGTGTTCCCAGTGACTTCTACTGCAAAAGCTTCTCTAAGACACCCAGGACTCAGACATGGATTTAAAGTTTTGTAGGAGCTTTATAAATTAATAATTCATTTCTGGTCAGCCTGCAGTGCTGCCTTCTTTTGACATCCCTTTGGGATATCATCCTTTAAATATATTGGTCCCGCAGAAGGACATTGCTTATAAGTGAATTAGCACCTTCAGGATTTGTAGGCTGAAGAGCAACCGTTAAATCCTTCTGAAAGGGAGACTTCCAGCCTTGATGATGATTAGAGCAGCATTTACAGCTTAAAAGCAGGAAGATCATCCTGATTAGTACAGACAAGAGTATTTAGTATCCCCCTTCTGTCAAGGAGCACATTCACCTTTTGTCTGTTTTGCTCTTTTTTGGCTTTATGTTCACTGCCCTGTCTCCAATGTCGCACAGATCGTGGTCTGGTGCAGGTTATTTGAGGTGCAGGCTGTATGTGTGAAAATGCTACAGTGCCCCATGGAGAGCAGGGCTGCAGCAGGAGCTCGGCCAAATCAGTAGAATAACAGAAAATGTGCACAGGGAAGAGTCACAGGAAGCCAGGGCTGTTTAAGGCTCACTGCTCACAAAGCTGTTTGTGCTTCAGTTTTTGTGTTAATAAACTTAATGAGAGAAGTATTACCCTGAGATTGCAGCACAGCTACTGTTTTTCTGCCATCCTAAATCTTCCCAGGCACCAGTAAGATGTTTACTTGCAGGAGGCTGTGTCCTTTGCCATTTAAATCTTTAGCCTTCAACAAGATGGAGATTTTATATTTAAAAGCTCTGATTTTTTTTTTTCAGAGATGGAATTATTTTCATGTTTATACCATATTCCTTAATTTGACAACAGGATCGAGAGCAAATGTCTGCTTACAAAAGCAAAGGAACTGCTTCTGTGGGAGTGATTTACTGCACTTGAAACTGGTAATTAAAAAAAAAAAAAGAGAGAGAAAAGGAGCAGCCCTACAGTTTTTGTATTTTCAGATATTTCCAGGTCTCACTTTCCCACTGTAGTTTTCACACAACAAACTCAGGCTTTCCCAGACCAGACAGATGTGGAATGTATCTGCTGGATTCCAAGGTCATGGAATTATCCCATATGAGATTCCTGGCACAGAGGTGAAAAACTTTAAGCACCATGAAACAATTGTTGCCATAAAGAATTATGTTTTGGCAAGCGTAAATCATAACAGATGTAGGGTTTCGAACAAATACATTTGCAGTTGTATTGTACACTGCCACACTGTGTACCCAGCAGTAGGGAGGATTTATTCATCTGACTTCAGATAACGCAAATATTTTTAGCTAACATTTTAAAGTGGTAGCTGGCAGAGGCATGTGAGCTCTGCGGAGTTAAATATCCCAGCAAATGCTAAGTCCCTTTAAGCGGAATGCCGATTGAACAGGGGCTGATTTTATTCCTGACTCGTTCTTTGCCACCGACTTGAGCTCAAACAGGAGTTCAAACTAGTGGTGTAGTGCTCTGAAGCTGGGAAGAAATGAGGTTTTTGCTGTTGTCTAGGTTACTGAGAAAGGTAGTGACAGTTGTATTAAAAATAGCGGTTGCGCTCGTGTACCACTCTCTGAAGTTCAGCTTCCAACTCGGCTGGGTGCACAGTACCTCCAAGTCCATAAAGCAGCTGCCAAAAGGGTTGGGACCTGCAACCGTGAAGTTCCCTGCTGGGTGTTCCAGCTCCCAGCCCTCCCCATGTCAGATCATTTGGATCTACTTGTCATGACGGAGCACCGAATGCAGCACACGGATGTTGTCACAGCGCTTCAGCGACTGCGCTCGGGGAGTCTTTTAATCCCAGCTGCATACTGAGAGCCTGCTGAACCGCTGCCATATGGCCCTAATACTCCGTAAAGTTTGACATGGCTTAAGAAAAATGTGTGCACAGACACAGGTGTAGGAGGGAAGAACAGCAGAGGTTTCTAACAGTGCCACACTGGCACAGCCTGGAACTGTCCTTCAGATGTGCCCTCCGTAGCCTGTCATCTCCTCAGAGGACAGTTTGCTCTAAGTGGTGCAGAAAGCAAAGAAACACAACTGCATGCAAAGTAAGACATTTCCAATTAATAGTTGGTCGAGCTGCCCAGAGATAGCATGCGGCAACCTAAAAATAAAAGGCCTAAAAATAGAAGATAATTCACAGGAGAAAATTCAAGGAGAAATGGACCCATTGTATCAAGCAGTTTCACATCAGGTTTTTGGTTTTCACTTGAAAAACTATATCTTTAATTGCAGGTTAGTGCTAAGTTACAGGGGGGTAGTTGTACCCTCCTCTGCAACCCCTCTGTGGAAAGGACTTAAAAAACCTGGAGATTTGTGTTCTTGGTTACTTTCTTGCTGGTTAGAGAGGAGGCAGAGTCAGGGCATTGGATTTGCAGTCTCATCTGCATTATCAATCCAATCTCTCTTACCCTATTTGTTTCTCCATCAGTGGGAATAAGCCTAATGTCACTTCATAAAGGTGAGAAAAAGCTTAATGGGAGAAAGCAGAAAACATCCTTCAGTGCTGAAACCAGGCAGCAGAAGCAGCAAAATTAACAAGAGAAAAAATTGCATTTGCACTGAAGAAATGCTTCCAGAATGAATGCAGAAAGCTGATGCATTGACAGAAATGAATCAAATTCATTGGTAATGATTGATTGTCCAACACTGTTCTTGGCTGATCACACTGAAAACAGTCTCCTAATCCTTGAGGGCTGCTAGCTTTCGTGCTGCTGTTGACATTTCAAGTCAGGGCCACAAACTGGCTCCGGTCTGGTCAGGATCTGCTGCAAGTTCTTGCTGAGAGTGTACTTGAGATACTGTCCTGTAGGTGAAATCAGTGTTTCCAGCTTCGCTGACACTCTTGGTTCACTGTGGAGTGTGTCTGCACAAACGCAGTTCAAAGCCTTGTTAGGTGGAACAGTGTTGGTAAACTCTTTCTACCACAGTAGTGTGCACCAACAGCAGAAGGTCCTCAGTCTGACTGGAAAGGACGCTCCATTCCTCATGCAATTGGGCTTTTTTGTAGGAAAAGTTGATGGGAGTCTTTAATTGCACAAGAAGCATCTGAAGATTTATGATTTAAAATCTCCTTAAGAAGGAAAAGAAAAATAATAGCCCAATTATTTCCTGCTCTAAATCATTGCTCTTTGACTTTCTAACCCAAGAGAGACCCCTTTGGCACCTACCCCTGCGACAGGCAGGAGAACTACAAAGTAAACTTCTTCCGTATGGTGAATGAAGTCCCTGCCTTAGGCACACTCTGCTATCACCCCCGATAATCTCTTTAAAAACACAGTACGATTAATTATTAATTAGGAAGATGAATGTTGTCTAGAAAAGGAGTTTCAAAGGCTGCAGTCCCAACTGCTTAGCATTACTGGGATTTCGTTGATAGCGAAAATGTTTGTCAAAGGCAGTCTACAGCAACTCCTAATCTACCTAATAAACAAAATGCAGCGGATAAACAGACCCAGCAGGCACTGAGGGCTCTGCTTCTTTTTAACTGCAGAGATGTTCTTTCCCATAGAGTTCTTACAGAAAAGAAACTTTGACTTTTCTTGGTATCACCTAGTGCTGGAGCAATAGCATTTCCACTGGCCCCGCTTCAAATTCCATCTGTGTTTAGGATGGCATTTTTAATGGCCAGCTGATGGTGAATATGGATAGTTAGGGATGAGGTTGAATCTCATCCTTACCAGAGATGGAGGTAAATTGTTTTGCTGAGTCATAGTGACTAGTTTAGTCCAGCTCTTGCTAAACTCAGTTTTAACTTTGACTTGCATGGGCAGTGGGTCAGGCATCTCCATGCAGTATCCATCTCCATGCAGTATCCATCTCCACGCAGTATCCATCTCCATGCAGTATCCATCTCCATGCAGTATCCATCTCCATGCAATCTTGAGCATGCTGGTGTCTCTCCTCTCTCAGAAAGTGTTTCATAGGAAGCGGTCAGCTGCTGTCATTCTACTTCCCACCAGCCATGGAGGAGACCTGTCAGTGACTGCAGCTTTTGGCCCATCTTTCCACTTTGATCCCAATAACCACTGCAGTGCAGCCCCCTCTGGTAGATTCTGCAAAATCTGAAATGTTAGAAGTGGTGCACAATGGAGCATTTTCTTCACGATTTTGTGAATCTTCAGATTAGCCAATATTTCTAGTCTATTTTAGCTCTTTGCAGATTTTGTTCCTCGCTTGTGGCAGAAACCAGGACAACTGTATGTAAATTCTGTGAGTTGCTATGAACCCAGAGACTGGATAATAATGTATAATAGTTTAAAAACGTACAGTTAAAAAAATGCTGTCAAACCCAGTCATGACTCAATCTTGAGTCCACAATTGGATTTAAGTCCTCTTGCATCATCTTTCTCCAAGACCATTAACATCTTAATGAAGCTTTTAGAAATATAAGTCTGATGAGTAGGAAAGCAGTGCAAAAACAACATACACAGACAACAGGATTGGCACATCCACCTCATATGACCAAGTAATTTCAAGAGTCATGATAGTGATGGTCTATATAAATTTCTAACCAGTTCATTTGATCTTAACTATTTATTTGTCGTACATCTCATTAACTTTGCAGGGTTTATTCTCACTACGTTTATGTGGTGAGGTGTGTGACGGGACCTCAGCATTGCATGGTGCACTCTGAAGCACACTTCACTCTGATAATGAACACAGTTCTTCATTCCAGCTGAAAGCAGGATTTAGGCACCTTGAAGGCATTTTCTTGTTGAAGGTGATTTTGCTCCCAGGTCTAAGGCAGAAGAACAGCGTTGGCCCTGTGGCCAGCAGCCAGGCTAACACATGAACAAACCATCCTTTTACCTGTGTGTTAAATTTGACCACCCAAAAATTAAGTGTCGTTTCCTCCTGAAGGTTGTGTGGAAGTCACACTTTGTATTGCTGGATGAAATGTGTTTATATCTTCCCTTGGTTCTGTAGAAAAGTCTTTCATAAATCACATGTTGGCAAATAATAAAAATCCAAGATGATTTAGTGGCTAAAGGAATATTTGCAGTGTCTTTGGCTACAGACTTCAAAGGATTTGTCTTCTCTTGGAAAGTAGCCCTAGAACTGCTGATCCTGAGCTGTAACATAAAAGCTGTCCCAGGAATGATGCTATCAGCAGTCCCAAAGGGCTAAAATGGCAGCTGAGGAGTGATATGCTCATGGTCTTCCAGGACATAGCAACCGAGAACATTGCTTATGCCAGCATCAGGAGGTACACGCAGGACTTGCTGTGTTCCTCTGTGCCACTGAGACGCTGCTAAACTTAGGTCTTGAAGCAAAACCACCAGGAGGATGCAGCATAGCTGTGATACTCTCGAAGGCTTAACAGCAGTTTTCATAATCTCTCTTCTGCACACGCTCTACCCAGTGCAGAAAAAAATGTGTATGAATGTTTCCTCAGTTCACTTTTGACATGACAACTTGTGTAGGAGTCTTCAGTCTCATTCAGCTGTAATTTAAAACATCTGATCTGTAAACCCATGAAATGGAAGTTTATGCTGGAAATGCAGACACACCCTGGACTCCTATTACCACTATAGGGTACGTGGAAAACTGGGAGATTGTTTGGTGTGCAGAGAAATAAAACCCTAAGTTAATGATTGGAAATGTCTCTCTTAATGCCTGCATGCCTTGTTGGAATTTTCATGCAAACCAGAATTCTAGATTTCCTCTGCACTCACCTGGTGACTTTTTCCTCAGCTAGTGCTTGTTTTAAGGTATGGTTGGCCCTTTGACTCTTCCCTAGGCTTCTCCAGTAATGTCTTCCTACCATGGAGGTGCAAAAGCAGCAGTTTCCCAGCTAAGGAAACACCTCTGTGTGAGTAAGTAGAGCAGCACAGGCAGTTTACCCCTCAAGGTTTTCAGGAGGTTCTCAGGATTCTTGAAAGCTCTTGGCATTGAAGACTGAGCTCACAAGCCCCGATTCAAAGCGTTTAGTTGATGTAACCAAGTACTTCACAGCCCAAGGCACTTTAAATCTAAACTGAAGTTAAAGACATCGATGTCTCAGGAGCGTAAAACATTACAATATAAACAACACCTGAAATATAGTGGTGTCCAATCTGGTGGAAGAGGAATGGAGAATTTCCTGATCCCTGCTGGAGGTCATCCCTTCTCTGGATCATGTTAAAACTGTCCCTTACTGGGATGGCTTTTGTCCCTCCTTTGCAAAGACACCTTTGAGATGACCGCAGATTTGCTGAGAGAATATGTGTTCTCCCAGGGCTCATCCAGTAGTGTGGATTTTGTGGGGCAAGGCTCTCCTGGGCACTTTGCTCTGAGAAGAGGCAACTTGGAGCACTTGAGTTTTCTGGTTTGAATTTCAAGATTGGGTGCTTTGAAAACACGAGGTTCACCAACTGCAAGTCCTTGAAGATCTTTCCTTGGGGGATTTTCCTGATCCCTGTTTGCTCCAAGTTTTATTTTGTGCTCAGAAGCTGTTGCTCTGTCTGGCCACAGCTGCTTGCCCAGCCCTGGTCACAGCATTAGTTATGAGACTTCAGTGATGATGTCTGTCCCAGCCTTTTGCTTGGTCTGGTTACTTCAGCATCTACAGAATGTTTTCACAAAGAAGCAGATGGTGGTAGGAGTAATTGGGCCGTAAAACAACATTAACAGCTCAAACCGATTTTCACCAGAAAGGATTTTGCGGGCAGGGTGAGGGAGGTTCAGCTCTGTTTTCTTGTTTTCTCTCCCGTACGCTCAACCCTGCCCTGCTGTAGGTGGTGGTGCTCTGCACTGTCTGCTTCCAGGAGATGAGCCCTGTCAGGTCAGTCACAAATATGAACAGTTGATGAATAACCCATTACAGAGTCACTTTTATGTTGACTCAGTGGACGTTTCCTGGCTTCAGAGAGAGTCGAGATAATGGCTAGCTTTGTAGAGAGAAAGAATCTCTAAAATGCAACATTTTTTTTCCTTTGTGACTTTTATTGCTTTGTACGCTGACATGTCTGAGGGAGGAAAACAGCGCCTTGTTGCCAATAATCCGCAGCGCTTGGCACAGACCGTCTTTAAAATCTGGCACTGGGATGAATATTAATTCAGTTGTTTTCCCACAGAAGCTACTGATCAGTCAAGGCCAAGTAGCACCGAGATGATTCATTAGAACCCGGCATCTGAGCCCACCTTTGCTGAGGGGTTCTGCTTTCTGTCCGCTCCTGCGACAGGTGGACTCGATGTGTAATAAAAGGGGCAGCTACAGTCCTCGAATGGAGTCAAGATTAAAGCGCAGAGGGACCCCAAGCGCTGGGCTGTGGTGCAATCACTTCCCAGCTTTCTGGGCCTGGAGCCAGGACAGCTAGCCAAGGAGCATCACACCCCAGGCAAGGGGATCCTCCCATGGCTCAGAGCTGGTATCCTTATCCCTCTGTCACCTCGCTCCCAGGCTTCCTGAGCCCAGTTGGCAACTGGTGGTATACAAGAGAAGCATGAGACTGATGAGGCATTGGGGCAGGGAGCGTGGAGACTGCTGTGATGCCCCTCTGTCTGGTGGTGGGTAATGATGGTGATGACTCGTGATCAAGTCTGGAGTCCCCCAGTGCATGGATGCACCTCTGTTGGACACCTCTATCATCCACCCATGATCTGTGTCTGCGGCACAAAGGCGACATTTTGAAGTCAAAGGACTAATACTTAATGTTTTCATTCTAAAAATCCTCTCAACAAGTTAACAACAACAAAATAATCTCATTTTTCATATTCTTTGTGCAAAACCTACTTTATTTGCCTAAAGTTTGCAGGGGTTGCTGTGCATTCGGTCCATTCGCTGTGTTTACTGATCTCTTTCTATCTGCCTGAATCTTGTGTTCTTCCATCTAATAACAACATTTCTTCTCCTCAAAGGGAGTACCCAGGTCCAGTGCAGGTTTAATGCAGACTGTATCAAAGGAACACTGAGGGGGAGGTTGTCTGGGATACTGCAGTGGGAGGATGAACAAAACGACTGAGAAGGTCTTCCCATGTCAGGCGTCTACAGTTTTAAACGCTGAATGATGAAGGCAAAGGTGTTTCCTGGTGATTAATGACGGGCTGGGTGTAGTCATGTCTGGGCCTTAACCCTGGCCTCTCGTATATCCCTGGGAAATGCCCTGTGGCTCCGTTGTTTCTCCTGTTTAAGCTAGACTTGGTTTATGATTGATCAGCATTTTTAAAGGACCTTTATGTTTGTGGCTATTTTGGTGGCTGCTCTAGACAGCTTTGTTCCTCTCTCTTGGGTCTGGGTGTTATTTCTAACCTAATAAAAATGTGCCTCAGCAGCAGAAGAGGTGGAAGTTCAGGCCTGGATGGGGTGGGCTGGGCAGGAGTGATCCAGCTGGTCCAACTGCACAGTGTTTGATACCGAGTGTGGCTGCAGAGCTAACTTACAGGATCCATGCTGATGGGCGGTGACGTTTGCTCCCCATCTGTGCTAGACTGAGGTGTGCCTTAGTGTTGTGGAGAATTCTGGCCAGTATGAAGATGAAGAATGTTCTAATGATGATGTAATGGTGATCATATACATTAACACTGTGGTTGTTGCAGTGTAAAGGTGCTTTCTGCAGCCCTGCTTTCTCTCAAGGAGATTGTATGGAGATCACGGTGCACATGTTGCTGTAATGGTGAGCTCATTTGACCTCACATTATTAATTGCAATGATACTCCCAAGGTGCTGGCTTTCTGAAAATCCACTGAAATCAAAATTTCCAGAGTCACAACCAAGTTAAAAAATGTTGACTGTGTAAAGCACTTGTTTTCCAGAGCTCTCTGTCGCTCAGTAGCCTGGGCATTGTCTTGCACTTTACTCTGTAGTGAACCCTAATGGATGCAGAAAAGAACTCGCTGGCTGGAGATAAGCAAATCAAACAAGCACCACTTTGTCAGTCCTTGCAAACCTTGGGTCTGTTCCTGTGCCCTTACCTGCTCAGCAGTCACTGCAGCAGGCACATCGTGAATGACACACATGAAGTTAAAGTTTGCCAAAGTTGTTTGAGGTTTCACATCAGGCAACTGAACTGATTGAAAGGATCATTTTATTAAGCAGAGGGTGAAACATTAGTTGGTGGATCTTAGCTGGTCTCACACATTCGCCAGACAATTGCCATTTGCAGGAGTGTGGGGAGCTGAGCTTTAGACTGTCCTTAATTTAGGTGGTGGCTTGGAGATGCTCTGTGAGTGGAGCATCTGTGGTGGACTGCAGTGCTGGAGTCACTGTCACTGGAGGTAACAGTTTAATGGGCAGGATGGCACTGGGTTGATGGTTGGATATGATGATCTTGAAAGCCTCTTCTAACCTTAGTGATTCTGTGATTCTGTAAATGATTTAAGCAGTAAAGCAGGCAGGTATGATTAAATAAGCTCCAACATGTTATGGTTTTAGCGATTATAGTGTAAAAACTTTGGCCAGACAGTGTTTGAAGATAAGGTAAAAGGTGTGTTTGTAAGATCTGGAGTAACAGTCATGCTGAAGAAAACCATGTGTGCCCAAAAATGCTGGAGTGTCCGGCGCAGAGCCACGAAGATGATGAGGGGAGGAGGAAAAGCTGAGAGAGCTGGGTCTCTTGAGCTTGGAGAAAAGGAGACTGAGAGGTGACCTCAGTAATGTTTATAAATATGCGAAGGGTGGATGTCAGGAGAATGGAGCCAGGCTCTTCTCAGTGTCATCTAATGATAGGACAGTGGGTGTGAGCTGGAACATAGGAGGTTCCACATTAATAGAAGGAACTTGTTCACAGTGAGGGTGACAGAGCACAGGAACAGGCTGCCCAGGGAGGTTGTGGAGTCTCCTTCACTGGAGGCGTTTAAAACCCGCCTGGACATGTTCCTGTGTGACTGGATCTAGGTGATCCTGCTGTGGCAGGGGGGTTGGACTAGATGATTTTTTGAGGTTCCTTCCAATCCCTAACATTCTGTGATTCTGTGAAAAGCTTTTCCTTTTCTACCTACACTTGTTGGTCTAATAAGAAATATTAGTTCCACAAATCTGATCCTACCTGCAATGACATAAAATACTCTCAGGATCACACTGTGTGAAAGATCTGTGAATTCGTTTCAGATTTGCCGTAGCTTCCATCCGGTGCGTCTGCTTCGCCGTGCGAACAGGAGCGCTGTGGTGCGAACAGGGGCGCTTAATACCACTTCACAGCCTCTTCCTCTGTCTTTTGTAGTAACTTTGCAAAGATTAAATCGTGACATATAATGAGGGTTTGTGTGACCGTGGAGCGAGGGGAAAGTTATCTTTTGAATGTGTGAATTACGGAGTGTGTGGATTAACAAAGTGAGAAAGAGCAAAGGTATGTTCACAATAGCCATTGATGGAGCTAATGGCAATAGCAGACGGGTCGGCTTGACCTTTTCCATCTCTAATTCTACAGACTGCTCTGTGTGAAGAGGAAAACAAAGTAGGCTAGAAAAGCTTTCTAAGCTCAGAACTAGGGTACAAATGGGTGTGGGTAAAAACTGTGCTTCTCTTTTTAAAAGCACGAAGTAAAAATGTATGAAATGAAGCTGGAAATAGAGTAACTTCCTGCTTGTGAAATTTCAGGTTCTTCCCTTTAAAAAGTAGAGATGTGCTGTGTGTACTGAGTCTGTCCAAAGGGCATTCTGCAATAATCATAAATGTCTCCTTTATTACAGAGGGTGCCTCACTGTGTTTTGTACTGATTGCTCTGACTTCAAAATGAGAGGTTAGACCAGCAAACCCAAAACACCATCAAGACTGACTTTTAAACCAGAATTTCCCTTCTCACCCCGATGCCTCTGGTGCAGGACCACACTGCACAGCCTCTCCCACCAGAGGTTACATGGACACAGCAACGACCGACACATTTTGCCTTGTGCTGCCCAGGAATGATCCCATCTGATCCACAGGAAAAACACAGCATTTCAGTTTTTAGAGTCATGAATACTGGCCTTTTGGAGCCAGGGTACTGCAAACAACTGCTGGCTGTAGGATTCATACTTCAGCGTAAATACAGGGCTCCTGGCAATCTCAGTGTTGCTCTGGATGGGTCACTGTCTTTACACTATAGGTTGTCTCACTCATCCGTATGGAAACATCTATCAAAATCTCATTACTTTGGAGACGATGGGAGCTCATGGATTATAAACCTCGACTTCTTTTTTTATATCTTAAATTGTGGTGCCATAGCCAAGTCATAAATTTTTACAAAACAAACTGCTGATGCATTTGAAAGAGTCGGATAAATACTCTCAGCGCCACGACAGAGGAGTGATAGAGGGAGTGAGCAGGTGCGTGGGGTGAGGATGTGGAGAGGTGGTGATGGCACATTGCTTTGGGAACTGCCAGTCTTGTTATTTTTGCAATAAGATGCCTCAGAGGAGAGGAGAGGAGAGAAGGTTAATGATGTCTGTTCCTGGGAATACAGGCACTCCCCAGTGACTGAAAGGGAATATTCCTGGATCCACCGAAGAGCAGAATTTTACTCCCAAGGGTTGGCTAGCAGAAAGACATGCCTGGCTGCCTTCAGCTTCATATCACCACAAAATGCTGATTTATTAAATGGCATCAAGCTTCTTGACAGTCTTGGAGCCTGTGCTCTGTTAGGTTTTGCTTGGTGGCGTAGGAGGCTGAAATGGCTGTCAGTCTACAGGACACTGTTTAAATTGAACAGCACTAAATAGCCTGATCCTGCAAATCTAGGATCATGCCGTTTGTTTCAGAGAGACTGATCTTGGCAAGTTTTGGGTGCCATTTTGTGTGGAAATCTTTCCCACTGAGACCAAGTACTTTGGGGAGTGAGAGTGATAAGCCCCTTGAATCCTGGCTGGATAATGCCCGTACCTCCTGGGAAGGGCTCAGGAGATTTGTTTAGTCGTACTTCTAGGAGGGAGGGTTTGCTGCAGCACAGGAAGAATAGAAAGCTCAAAAGATTTGACACGTAATGTAAAATGAAATGCAGTGATGAAACCTGTGATGGAAGTAAGGGTAGGGTCAGTGCCAGATTCACTTAGTGTGACAACTTCATTAAGGACTGTTAAAGGATTCTTTCTGTAGTATTTTCCTGCATTATTTTCTTTCATTCTGTATTCTTTTATTCCTGTATCTTTTTTCCCTGGTTGCTCTGGTCATCTACAATTGATCTTTTCCTCTCATGTAGGCAGAATAGCATTGACTCAGCAATGCAACTTGGTCTGGGTGATCCTGCCTGGCAGGGGGATGGGACTAGATGATCTTTTGAGGTCCCAAGTGTTTTGTGATTCAGTGATAACACAGGCAGAGTGAATGTGATACAGGTGGATAATTATAAACACGTCTTTGTTTCTTGGTGTGGGCAGTCTTCCCATGGAGGTCACTTTGACAATGCTCCAGGATGTACTTGTGGTGGAGCTGGTGACTGGTGCAAGCGGTGTAATCAGATCTTACAGCAGGGTGCTCACTGTCGGGCTTTCGGGAGACTTCTTCTACTCCCTGATAGACCTGTTCTCACAGGGCAACGGGAAAAGCCTATGTGACTGTTAAAACAAGAGTGGAAAAATATGTATCTGGAATATGCGTTGCTGTATCCTGCCAAACCAAGTGTTTATTGTGGAGGCCAGACACATCTGTCCTCCCCCAGCAGATACCGTGGTGTTTCTTGGATTAAAAAGGCCGACTGTAGTGGAGCAGTGGAAGAAATTGCTTCAGAAGACTGACTTATTGGAGTCCTATATCAGATGGACCCTGTCAAGAAAATATTAGCCACAATAAGAGCCGATGCTCTGGGAGATGAAAGCAATATCAGTTGATATTGTGGTTACCTTTACGGCAGCGTGCTCACAGTGGGCAGCGGGGAATCGGGTCCTTTCTTTTCTGACCTGGGCAGTCAGTATGATTACTTTGGGGTATTGTTTTTTAATGTGATAAACCATCTGTAATGAAAGTGCTTGGTTTTGTTTTTTTAAATAGCTTTGGGAAGGAGACTGGAGACGTGGCTTGCAGACAGCTATTTGGGTCAAGAGGTTAGGTTTTAGCCAGGCTCCAGATGGGGACCGAGAGAAGGACAGCGGCTGGAGGTGATTCTGAAGCTGAGTCCAACCACAAGACAGTAAGAGCAGCCTCCACTCAGTGAGCTGCACCTGATCTGAAGTTTGGCAGGAGCGAGGCCGATCGATGCCTTGTTCCCTGGATGGGGGGTTTCCAAGAATGCTGTTTGTGAACGCGAGTTCTGAATCCTTGCAGTCAGAGTGAGTAACAAAACTCTTTACACTATCTTTGCACTTTCATGCCCGTGCAGATTTACTGGAAGATCTTGGAAAACAGCAGCTTTGGCGGAACAATTCAGTTGTATCAAGGATAAGGAATTTTTCCTGGAAGCTTCACAGGCACCAAATCACATTTTGCTGTCCAGTTTTTCCAGTGACTTCTGTGGGTAGCCATACACTTGCTGTGGACAGTTTTATGTAGGTAAAACTCAAAGAAACCCCCCCCAAAAGACCAAAGTCAACCTTCCTTTGTATGTTTGGCTTATTTTTGAACATCCTTTCCCAGTCCAGGTGCCCTTGCTCAAGTACTACGGTTCTGTATCTTCTGCCAACAGCTGCCTGGTATGTTAAGAGTGAAAGAGCTGGAGCTGAGAAGACTTTGTGATTGTTTTTAAATGGATGTGGATTTATAGCCCTGGTGATTCTTCAGTATTTTTGTAACACTGATACGAGGTGCAGCTGATGGGGTGGAACGGTAAATTATCGTGACCAATGTAACGTGTTGACAGTTTGATATCTAAGAGTTTATTTAAACACAGGTTATTGCTAATGAGCAGAATGAGAAATTATAACTTCTAATGAGCTAGATCAGTTTGAGGACTAGATGATCTTTTGAGGTCCCTTCCAATCCCTAATGCTCTGTGATTCTGTGATATACATGCAGGGCCGGTATAAAACCATCAGCTGCCTAGTGGGTATAAACAGTACAGTCGTCGATTTTTGTTTCTCATTCCTGGCATCAGCAGAAATAAGATTTACCTCTTCTTTTGCAGTTAACCTAGAGAGTGGCTCAGCAATTTGTGAAGTCTCTGGGCTTAAAAATAACTCTGATCTGAAACTGATCCCGATGTAACCCACTGGTAATACAGCAGCCTATTTGTGCTTGTTCAGAAGACAGCAAATTACAGCAATTTGCTGCCTAACAGTGAATATTCTACTCCTGTGTTATTCCTGGTCCCCCAGGTCCTAGAAGAGCAAAAGCCAGACCCAAAGCAGCCTGATATTGATGTTCAGACTTGCAGTTCAGTGGTGATGTTTGGGATATTATAGGGTATATTGAAACCTGGTGCAAAAGTGAAGGGTTGGTTCTGCAGGGTGCTGGTGTTGCTAACAGCACTGAAGCTGAGGTGTTTCAGGGTGCTCAGTGTCTCATCAAGCCCCCCACCATAACCTGAGGCACACAGGTTTTTGCCTTCAGTGCAAGGAAGCTGCAGGGTATTTGCAGCCAGTGAACCGCTGCACTGGAGGGAGAGTTCTGCTCCAAGCTGGGGTGGTCCTGCAGCTGGTTGTAGGTGCCGACAGTGCCGATGAGCCAAGCAATATGTTCAACTGCAGAGTGAGGGCTGTGGTATTTTCCAATAGCTGGCATCACTCTTCTGAGCACAGTCGACATTTCTGAGTCTCCTCCCCTTCCCTGTCCTGGTTGGGGCAGGACCAGCCGTTGTGTGTTACTTTCCCAGCTGAAAATCTTAACATCGAAATATCGGTGCCCTCCAACTACTCTGTGTAAAAGTGATTCTCCAGTCTGCATAGGAATCTTGGCTTTTAAGCAATCTTTGATTGCATTGAAAATGAAATATGTCAGCATGCTGCCTTTCCCCTTGCTTTTGGTTTTGTCCCAGAAGACAATTTCATATATCAGTGTAGTTTTTTTTCAGCAAAGCAGATACCTTCACTGTTCCCCTACAAAAACCTTTGTGCCACAATAATTTAAGATTTCCTCCAGGTCAGAATATTTCTGCATGTAAAACCTCTTTGAAGGTTTAAATAGACTGTAACTGAGTTTTGACATGTATTAGCACGTGTCAAGTACAGCAGTTATTAAGGGTAGTGGAGACAAGACACATTCCATCTCTCCAGCGCCTGACTTGCAGGTGGCCAGATCACTACAGGCCACAAGTGGGCAAAGCCCCTAAACAGAAAAAGAAAATCACCCTTTTGTTGCAACAAGCATCAAGAACCCCCCTCACCAACCATGTCAGGAGCAGCCACTGAATGAGCAGGCGAGGAATGAACCCTGACTGCTGACTTACAAAGCCGTATCCCCAGATTGTGGCTGGGGAGATGGCCGTTTTATTCCTTTGGATGCCAGTCTTTTCAGTGTCTCTTGCAAGGTTCTGCACCCACCCAGAACATATTTTTAAATTCTGCTAAGGCATACATTTGCACAGCGTGATGCGCGTTAGTTAAGCAGGAGTTGCCGAGTTCTGTCCTGATCCTCTTCTGCGAGAGCTAAATCTGTCTGCGCTTCCCGTACCGACAGATTTGTTAGGGATTTCTTCTTTACTTCTTTCCTTCATTTGTAAGGAATTGACTGAAATTGCCAGCTCTCCCACAGCAGGGTTAGAGGAGCGTGGCCATACTGAGGACTCAATGCGTTGTGAAGTATGCCAGGGTTAAGCAGAGCCGCCTCACTTTGCTCTTGTCTTCCCAGGGAACGGCTTCGGTTCTGCAACGCAGGTCTGACAACGAGGAGTACGTTGAAGTGGGAAGACTCGGTCCATCAGATTATTTTGGTAAGAAAATTAAGTTCAAGCGTGGTTCAGAGTGACAGGCACATCGAGTCGGATCACGTAGTTGCTGTCTTAATTAGTGTTGTGCTCTTTTACACGCGAGGGGTTACGCGCAGGTCAGCCGCTGCTTTCAGCGATACCGAGAGACGGCGGCGAGGCTGAACCCAGTCCTTGGTTTACACCAGTGTAGCTGACGGGAGACAGATCCAGAATCAGCAAAACAGTCTGAAAGCATTTGTTTTCAAAGGCATTTTACACGCATGCATTATGCATGTGTAATGCATTTGCACTGTCAACGGAATTATGTAGAGTGTCTGTCAAGAGATCTATAAAGGGAGATGTTCTACAACCAGAGCAACTGGATGGTGGCTGAACATGCCCCCTCCGAAAGAGGCACAGGGCGTGTGACAGCATGTTTATCCCTGTTTCCAGGTGAGATAGCCTTGCTGCTCAATCGGCCCCGGGCTGCTACGGTGGTGGCACGTGGACCCCTGAAGTGTGTAAAGCTGGATCGGCCCCGCTTCGAACGAGTGCTGGGTCCTTGCTCTGAAATCCTCAAGAGAAACATTCAGAGATACAACAGTTTCATTTCGCTCACTGTCTAGATGATTCCTCCTGGAGAGCTGCCGTTGTGTGACCTTGTGCACTTAAATTTGCTCCGTGCGGCTCCATAGCTTCATGAGTACAAACCCGTGGATTTTATGTGTGTTTTTTCTGTTCGTGTCACGTGCGGGATGTCAGTTCAAATCTCATGTGTCATGCAAGTGGGAAGACAACTGTTTGGGTAAGACCTGCTTTGGGGAAGATCAGGCTCTTGGCTTGCAGGCCACATTTTTACCTATTGTTGTATCATACCGCTTAAAAATGTGTTTTTAACTATTTAAAATGCATATGGATTTCTGTTTACCTTATTATCTTTGAACCTGGTCTTATCTGCCTTTTCTCAAGCTTCTTCGATCAAGTGATGTTCCTCTGCTCGTCAGTTTATAAGACATTTCACTGGTTATGGACTGGTGGTTCCTGAATCACAGGAGCTGGGTGGCAGTTTAAAGAGGGGAGGGTGGAGGAAGGTTTGATCATTCCAGCAGGGCAGGGAACAGCAGAGCTTTCGAGTCATTTTGTTTGTGGCTTAGATACACACAGATATTTCTCCACGCTTCAAGCCCTTTCAGGTTTGCTTTGTAGGATATGCTAAGCCAGGCAGCGTCCTCCAGTCTTCTGGGTGAAGAGGTCAAGGGACAATCAATGTGTTGTAAGAATTCAAATGGAGCCTTTAGGACCTAAGTTATTTGTCCCTGGCTTTTTTGAATGAGGGTTTGCATTAGATCCCTTAAAAGTCCAGCAGGAACTTCTCCACTGAATTGAGTGGGCTTTGAAACACGCGTGTGTGCAGTGGAGTGTCCTCAGCCACTCCTCAGAATGTTCTATAGAATTACTGATGCAGCACATTGTTTTAATAAAGTCCACTTAATGAAATGAAAATGCCTTTCTTTCAGTAGGTGACTAAAGGTTAGGATTTTTGAGGGTTTTCTGGTGGCCACAAGCCATGCTCCAAAACACTACGTCTCCTCCAAAAAACCTGTTGCATAACAAAAACCACCGGGATCTTGCAAGAAGCTTCCAGAGCTCAGGTCCCTCTTGGGGCAGCAGCCTCACTGGCAGGTGTTGCTGCCCTGCCTAGACAAGGGGCTCCTCTAGAATGGAGCACTTTGCAGATCCAGACCTTACTCTGCTGTGCAGTCCTCAAGGATGGGATCATTTAGAGTGTTCTTTGTGAACCTTTTCCTTTGAAGGACAACTCGCCTTTGCCGACAGCAGCAAAGATCTGCATCTCAGCTGTCCTAAGCAGCACCGCCTGCTTCTCAGTTGTGGCAAGGCTCTGGTTCTTTAGGATCACTTCCTTCTGCGTAAATAGGAACTTTCTGCACCTTTCACTTGCCAAAGGTTCTGCAGTGAAACAAGGCAGCAAACTCCCTGTCAAATCTCGAGGTGCTAGTGAAGAACATGGCTAAAACGACTCCTGCTGACACGCCATGTGCTTTCTTCTCTGGAATTCAAACTAACACAGGACTTCCCTATCGACTCCCACCAAGAGGGGCCAGTATCCCAGTAGCTGCCCACAGTGGGTTTGACAGAGCTAACTGCTTTTCCACTTCAGACTCCTCTTATCACTTCAAGGTGCTTAATTTATTTCAGCATGTTTTCAGTGGTTCTGTCAGTGTGTTTTCGTTGCTGCTATTTATTACGGTTCCGTTACGCTTCTTGCATAAGCACGGCCGCTCACGTTTTCCAGTCTTGCAGTTCTTCTCCCCTACCTTGATGTAGGCAGACCCCCCACTATATACAGAGAGATAAATGCACCTGCCTTTGCAAAACTTCTCATTTGCTTCACTGGTTTTGTATTCTCTTGTGCAATTTTTAAGAGAAATGTTTTTTAAAGGTTTCCAGTCCCTCGAGTGCGTTCTTCTCCCTGTCGTGTTTCTGTTGTAGCGGTGAAAATTGGTGAGTGTTTTGCATATTAGGCCAGATCCGTTTCTCGTTAAGCACCGCGTGTCAGCCTCACTGCTTAGAAGTTACACGCACGCACCACAGAGTCTTTGCTTTAAACCCTCACAGCTCGTGGAAAATACGCTTGAGTGATGGTTCTGTTATAAGCAATCTCCAGAGAAGTGTAACCGTTTAACACCAGGACTCCTCTGCTTTAAGTGGAACAAAATGATGCTCGATGACGTTTGGAAGATAATTGTGATGTTTGCAGTGGGTGATGGGACAGGATTACGGTCTGAATAAAATTCTTCTACATTATGTGTGGCTGTTGTGGGTTTATTAATAATGGAAGTCTGTGCGAATAGAAGTCATGTTCTAGTTAAAATCTGTGTATCGTAAAAAGTTTGAACTCTGCTGAGAAGAATCAGATGCAAAGGGACAAAAAATAGACCAAGAATCCCAGAGCTATTTATAGTAATGGAAACCAAACTGGTTTTCTGGAGGATTAGCGCGAAGGAAAGCAATTATTTCAATTTAACCATGTATGTCTATATAATAAAGAAGTAGGGAGGGGTTCAAGGTGTCTTTTGGACCTTCCTGTGTAGCTAGGCATTCGAGGACATGTGGAACATGAGGGGTGTGAGCTGTCTTGCTGGGCAATGGGACCCTGAGTAGAGCTTTGCAACTCATGGGTCAGCTGATGAGTCTGCTGCGCAGCCAGCCAGACAACTTGGACAAGAACAGACTCTTTCTTCCACAAACACCAGAGCTGCTCCATTTTCTGCCAGTATCAGACAAAGCCCATGGCCCCAGCCACACGGGGGATCTGTCCCAATCATTTTTCTCAGCTTCTGGCCACACATGGAAGTGCAGCTGCCCTGGGACTGAAGCACAAAGCCATTTTGGCATCACAGATGGACTGTGCTGCTGCCACGGCTTGTGTTCGTGCAGTGGGCTGGCCAAGAACTGCGCTGAGGACAAATTTCTCAGACAAGGCAGAGGCTCCTAAGGAACTGCCTGTATCTCATGTGTCATGGTGACTGCATAGCCTGAAGGACTGGACAGTATGGCTTCTGGGTCAGGAAGAGATGTTGAACATGTCGTTAGGGCTACACAACCTGTGATAGCCACCTGAGCTCTGGGTGGCCACAGAAGTAGGTATTTTGTGGTCCAAGCTTGGCTCCCGTGCTGGAGCTGTCACCCCAGAGCAGTGTGCAGGGACTCACTCCACGCAGCTTCTCCGCGGTGGCCCCCGCACAGGAATCTTGGGCGGCTCCCGGCAGCCAAGGGCTGTCCAGCTTTCCATTTTTGGAGTGTGTTATTTTTCCCCCCTTTGCTATGATTCAAGCGGGAAGGACTGGTCTTTCCAGAGAATTACTCACATTATGTAGTAATCAAAAGTGACCACTCTCTCTGAGGTTCTTCCAGAAGGCCATTACCAGCCCACACTCCCCAGAAAAGACCATCTCACCACTCCTCATTGTCATTCTTTTTTTGGTTGACTTCAGTTGTGTCGCAGCCATTTCAAGGCTCCCCAGACAAAAGAAGAGGTTTATATTTTTGTTTAACAGAAACTAATTGCACCTCCAGATTTCTTAGGAGGTGGGTCTGTGTGTGAGTGAGATGAGAGGTTCCTGCTTTGTGGCAAGGGACGCCTCAGTCACTACAGGGGTTTGTAGTGACAGGATGAGGGGAAACGGCTTCAGGCGAGAAGGGGGTAGATTTAGGTTAGATATTGCAGGGCAATTCTTCATGGTGAGGATGGTGAGACACTTGAACTGGTTGTGGATGCCCCCCTCCCTGGAAGTGTTCAAGGCCAGGATGGATGGGGTCTTGAGCCACCTGGTCTGGTGAGAGGTGCCTCTGCCCATGTCAGGGGGCTGGAACTGGGTGAACACAGAATCACAGAACCATTAGGGATTGGAAGGGACCTCAAAAAATCATCTAGTCCAACCCCCTCGTCACAGCAGGATCACCTAGACCCAGTCACACAGGAACATGTCCAGGTGGGTTTTAAACGTCTCCAGTGAAGGAGACTCCACAACCCCTCTGGGCAACCTGTTCCAGTGCTCTGTCACCCTCACCATGAAGAAGTTCCTTCTCATATTGACATGGAACTTCCTACATTGCATCTTACAGTCATTGCTTCTTGTCCTACCATTAGATGACACTGAGCAGAGCCTGGCTCCATCCTCCTGACACCCACCCTTCACATATTTATAGACATTAATGAGGTCACCCCTCAGTCTCCTCCAAGCTCAAGAGACCCAGCTCCCTCAGCCTTTCCTCATCAGGTAGATGTTCCACTCCCTTTGTCATCTTTGTGGCTCTCTGCTGGACTTTCCAGCAGTTCTGTGTCCTTCTGAAACTGAGGGGCCCAGAACTGGACACAATATTCCAGATGCAGTGTCACCAGGGCAGAGTAGAGGGGGAGGAGAATCTTTAAGGTCCCTTCCAACCCAGATCAATCTGTGATAATCTGTGGACTCATACGAGCCCCATGGACCCGTGGTCCTCGGGTAAGCAGTCTGACACCATGTTCCCCATTCTGATGCTGGTTAAACACTAGAGCTGTTGCAGAGAACCAAGCTGTTTCAGTTCACACCAGTCTGGTTGTTGGCTGCTTGTTTGTTTCCCGTGTGGTAAGTGGTCTTCAAACCGGAGCCACCACACAAAGGGTGACATTTCTTCCGCAGCGAAGGTTGCACTAGGTGTGTGCATCACATCAGCGCTCAGCGGTGCATAAATCCTTTCACTGACCTATTTATGGGAAAGAACTTTGCTCTTTGCGCACGTTTCTGTGTAGCAGCCAGGAGAGAATGTTATCTAGCGCAGAGGCAAAGCCACGATGATCTCCTCAGAGAGCCAGGGACCCTGTTGCCTGCTGTTTGCCGCAGCGCCACATGACTACGCAGTCGCTGCCTTGGCAGGTGAGTCCCCAAAGACCCGTGCAGGTGGATGTGACCTAGCCGAGCAGGAAGGCAGAGTAGGTGGTGGCGTGCCACCAGTGAGCACTAACCAGTTTGAAAGCTCACTCGGTATGTCGAGGACCGCCTCACCGTTTAGAGATCTTCCCATTTAATTAGTTTCTAATGATTTGGCAGCTCTGCCTGGAGCTCATTTTCTCCTTCTTCAAATGCACACGGCTGCTCAGAAACTGCTAAGAGCATTTCCACAGCCAGAGTCACTTCTGTGGGTCCCACTTCCCTCTGGAGAAGGAGAACATGTTTGGATACGAGCGCACATTCAGCCTTGAAAGTCCGACGTTACGGGAATTCGTTGGCTTCGGTGCTGCTCCTCCTCCTCCGAGGGTTTCTCTGTGGCTCTTGGCTGCTCGGCAGGGTTTTATCTGGGATGCAGCACTCGCACAACAAGCTGGCCTTTTCTCCGAGAAAGCTGCCTGGCCAAAGGAGTTGGCATCTGCAGCCATCTGGTATTTTTGCGAAGGCTGAGGATGTTTTTTGTGCTTGATCAGGCTCCAGCACGAGAGATTCTTCTGATGTCTGAAAATCTGGATTCGGCTTTTAGACAAGAGGCTGCACTTTGCCTGGGAAGGGATAGCAAAGCACAAGTGTCTCCTTGGGCCCACTCTGACTCCTATCTGAAGTGTGCCTGGGTAACTCTTTGCCTCTGAGTGCTCGAGCTTCTCTCCAGCCATGTTTTAATCCTTCTCTCCAAGTCACTCTCTGCAGAACTACCACAGAGAACCTCTGCTGCCCGGACGAGCTGCAACACACGTCCCGTCCTCTCGTGCTTAGGCAATTTAAAAGAGTTGTGAGCTTTCATGGAGGAAAAAAGTCATCACTTTACCCAAGAAGACTGCTCCCATTCCAGTATAAACTGTCTCCAAACATGGAACAGTGGAACATGGCACATGCTGCCGCATGGGCTAGCAGTGCTGAATGAATTGGCAGATGCTGCACTGCTGCATGAGCTCTGGTGAGCTGGGCGGTGAGCATGCTGCTCCTCCCTGCTCACAGCTTTGGTCCACAGCCCCAGAAGGGTTGTTTTGCCCAAGAAGTGCCCCTCACCCAGGTCAGAGTGGGGTAAATTGAGCCCCGCACTGCCAGGACTCACCGGGCGCATTCCCCTACGCTCGGAGGGTGCTCACAGCTCTGCTCTTTGCAGGGACGGGCAGTTGAGCGATGGGATGTACAGAGGGATGATGAGGTGGGGGTTTTCTCACCACTGCCCGCTGTTGCTACCGCTCTGGATGTTCATACTGCTGGCTCTAGGGAAACGGAGCCTTTCTGGGAAGTGGCTACTCCCTATCCTCTTCATACAGAAAATGCATTGTTATTATTTGAAAGCACTTTTGTGCTGCCCTTAGACTACAAGCCTGGCGATTGTTCCGCTAGAGGACATCGTGGTGCAGAGCAGTGAAATACGACGTGCAGTACCATGCAGTATGTATTTTCCAGATAAACTGGGAAAGCAGTGCGATGGGTCTGCGCGGTGGGGGTACAATAGCGGCTTTGCGCTCCTCCGCGTGTGTGGAATCTGTGTGCGCTACAGAGTGACTCTGTCTCGTCACCGTGTGTCTGCGGCGATCGGGTGATCAGCCGTATTCCAGGCTGGTTGCGTCGTCTCGGTTGTATCTGTGGGCCGAGCACAAAGTTGCATCGACTTCAGATCGGCGGTGGCGCTGAATTAGTGCTGGCTAAACCCTCCCACCATTTATTTCCACTACGGCAGCGAGAGGGAACAGACCTAGCAGCTGAAAAATACAGGAGATTGTTTCTCCTCCCACCCGGGGCAGCTTGAGCCACTTGCCAGAGTGAAGTAGTTGGCTGCCTTTGCAGGCTCCGGGTTATTTGATTGAGACTTTCCAGCCTGGAGGTGCATCTCCTCCGCACCCCACCCTGCCTGCGGAGCCGAGCGTGCCGCAGAAGCGCCGAGCGGGGACGTGCGTCACTGCTCACAGCTGAACTTGCGTAACGGCGGCGGCGGGAATCGCTGCCAGAGGAGAACCGACAACTCTTAGCGCCAGCTCCTGCAGAGATGGAAGAGCCCCAGTCTTGGTGCCGCAGTCTGGAGGAAGGAGTCGTGGCCCCATACACAGTCCTTATGGCTCTTGGTGAGGCCAGAGGTATCTGGGAAAGCAAGAGGGCTGCTCTCGGGACTGACAAGACTGCAAGTCACCACTAACAGCCACCGGCAGCGTGATGAGCTCCACTCTGATGACGCAGATGCTCAGATGGGCCCAGCACACGGTACCACGGGCCAAATTCCCATGAGATGGCAGGATGGTTCATCTCCCTGGCATCACGTCCTCTCCTATCGTCTTGCCCTGCTGGCTCTTAGCCCAGGTGTTGGCTTTTAGAGACATACGGGGTTAGCCAAGGAGGGCTTTTTAAACCTTGGCTTTGCAGGGGGCAGGAGGAGGTACCAAACTGGCCAGAGGCTCCGGAGGAACACGAGAACCAAGGCTGCCTTGTGCGAGCAGGAAGATGCAGCAGAACCTGTGTCGGGATGAAAGCTGCCCTATCGAAATAGCCACAAGCAGGCCCGCCTCCCCTGCCACAGAAAAGCTGCGGTGCCAGGAGCATATTAAATCGTATATGCTTTTTCTCAAGGCCAAAGAATTGCAGCAGTGACGGCAGCTGTGTGTGCTGGAGCCGAGCCACCGTGTTCAACTGACGAAGGCCTCGCTGGGGACGGCGTGGGGGAAGGACTGCGGATGAATGTTTTATTCACAGGGACCCACGCTGGAACAATCTTCCAGCACTGGGATACGTGGTAGGGGAAAGAAAAGTGGTAGCCCTGACGCTGATGCATTTGCCAGAGGGCAGCACAGGGGATGGGCTGATCCCATCCCAGGCTGGGATCTGTGCTCCTGAGGGTGTTGGTGTTTACAGGGTGAGGAGAGGTGTGTTTTCCTTCCCCGGCTTGCTCTGGGGAGGTTCTTGGTCTCAAATCCCAGAGCTGGGCTCCAGCTACTGTTCTGTCCTAGACAAAGGAGCACGTTACAGGTAGAGAGGTGTTCAGCCTGCCCAGCATGGGTCATACAGGTGATGGGATTTAAAAACCAGGGAGGACATGTAAGCAGCTTCCAGTTAGTGGGCTCTGCTGATGACCGCCTGGCTGGTCACAGGTGTGGTGGGTAAATGGGAAATAAAGTGGCCTCATAGGCACAGGGAGGACTCTCTCAGCCTGTTTCTGTCTCAGCAGAGCTGCTCTCTCCTGGCTCCTGCCTGTGTCCTGAAAGCACAGGGTGCAGAGGGCTTGGGACTCACTTTGCTGCAGCTGGCACATAGTCTCAGTGAGGCTACATCTGTGTGAATGTCCCCGCACCTGGGGACAGGGACTTGGAGAGGTCCCTCTGCAACCTCCAAAGATCAGTGTGTTGTGAACAGCCACCAAACAGGATGTCATCAGTTTTCTCACCGCCTCAGCCACGTGTGAAACGGACCTTGCAGCCAAGCTCTTTGCTTGGTTGACCAGGCTCTCTGTGACTGCTGCCCTTATTTTGCTCTTAACTCCTTGGGCTACTTAGTAGAGGTCCAAGGCTGCACCTTGCAGCCTCTACACAGAGACGACTCGCAGGTCCCACGGGAGCCCAGGTCGGTCAGAGACCTTCTGTGGCATATGGTGAGCACCCAGAACACTTTTCCACCTTGAGCTGAGATTCCCTGGTGAACAACATCACGAGCACAGAGCACGGGATCAATTCCCCTTCCTCCCAAAACTGAGAGACCCCACGAAAACCATCAGGATGCTTTTCTTACCCCCCAGGAACGCTCGAGCATCGAGGCACCTCGAGCAGAGCCTTGCTGGGAGGGACTGAGGCAAACCAGAGTGAACTCGGAAAGGATGACTTCTGCACAAACACCTCGCAGGTGCCTCTTCAAAGATCATTTTATCCCCGGGCGATGTAGTTCAAACGCTGCAGCGAGGAAACAGGATCGAAAAGCCCGACGCCCATCGCAGCTTCAGTTCAGTCCCCGCAGCTGTCCTGCTCTTCAAGGCAGAAGAGGGAAATTTATGGCTCCCCTGCAATGCAAGCAATGCGCTCTGTGCCCACAAGGTAAATGCCCTTCTGAGCCTGAAGTCGCTGCACACGCAGGGCTAACGCCATCCACCGAAACACAAACCCATTTCAGTTGCTTTTTAAGCAGATTACAGCAGATTAGCTGACTAATCTACATGGAATCCTCTCTCCGACAATTTCAAGCTGTAAACAAATCCGGGCACTTTTGTGCCGCATTTAAATATTTACTGTGGATTATGTGAAGATTAACTTCAAATTATATTTGCAACAAAGCTTTTCTTCAGGGACTTGTGCCTTCAGCAGCGTAAAACCTCTGGAAACAAACAGGCCTTCAGCATGACTTTGAGGCTCGTCAGCTGTACGGCAGCAGGTACCAGAGCACCCACAGACAGAAACTCAATACTCAGTAGATGAAGAAAAGCTACTGGCACGAAGTAAAAATGCCTGGGAGCATCAGAACTTGCAAGGAAAACCCATATCAGATCTGGCTTGGTGGTAGTGTTGGAACAGGCTGTCCTGGGAGGTGGTGGAGTCATCATCCCTGGAGGTGTTAAAAAAACCCTGTGGATGTGACACTAGAGAACAGGGTTTTGTGGGCAAGGTGGTGTTGGGTTGACTTTTGGAGTTGGTGATCTTGGAGGTGTCTTCCAACCTTAATGACTCTGTGACTGGAGAAGACACCCCGCTGAAGACACACACAGAATCACACAGAACATTAAGGACTGGAAGGGACCTCGAAAGATCACTTAGTCCAATCCCAATGACACAGCATGATCACCTCGACCAAGTTGCACAGGAACATAATCAGGTGGGTTTTAAATGTCTTCAGAGAAGGAGACTCCACAACCCCCCTGGGCAGCCTGTTCCAGTGCTCTGTCACCTTCACTGGGAAGAAGTTCCTTCTGATATTTTTATGGAACCTCCTATGTTCCAGCTCACACCCACTGCCCCACTGTTGCTAGACAACACTGAGAAGAGCCTGGCTCCATCCTCCTGACACCCACCCTTCACAAATTTATAGACATTAAAGAGGTCATCTCTGAAAGACCCTCAACCTGTCTTCATAGCAGAGGGCCTCCAGCCCTCTGATCATCCCTGTGGCCTCCTCTGGACTCACTCCAGCAGCTCCATGTCTTTCTTGTACTGGGGACTCCAGAACTGGATGCAGTACTCTGGATGAGGTCTCACAAGAGCAGAAGAGGAGAATCACTTCCCTTGATCTGCTGGTGGCACTTCTTTTCATATAGTTAGGGTACAGTTGGCCTGCTGGGCTGCCCTCACACATTGCTGGCTCATGTAGAGCTTCTCATCTACCAACATCCCCAAGTCCTTCTCCTTAGGTCTGCTCTCAATCCATTCACTCCTCAGCACGTGCTTGCACTTGGGATTGCCCCAACCCAGACACAGGACCTTGCACTTGGACTTGTTGAACCTCATGCCATTTGCACAGGCCCAGTTCTCAAGCCTGTTCAGGTCCCTCCACATGGCCTCCCTTCCCTCCAGCATGACAACCCCACCACACAGCCTAGTCACAAGGAAATCTGCTGAGGGTGCACTCAGTGCCACTGTCCTTGTTGCCAACGAAGATGTTAAACTGGACCCAAAGCAGATCCCTGAGGAACCCCACTCATAACTGATCTCTACTTGGGTCTCCACAGAGCTGTTGAAAGAAGGGGGTCGACGCACAATAGGTGCCCAGAGCAAAGTGCATCCTTCCAGAGAACAGGCCAGAGGCCACTGCGAAGGACCACATACAAAAGCCAACACAGGACCATATTTGGCAGCACGTTGTGCCCCAGGAGAGGTGTTTTGGGGGCGGCAAGCACCAGCCTATACCACCTCTGATCCCTGTGGGGCTGTGCCACTCTTCTCCAGGCTGGTGGACTCGGGCACTGCTGCTTCTACAGAGACCAAACCCAGCCTTGCACAGTGCTTTGCTGGGCCATGGGGCAAGTTGTGTCTACCAGGCTGGTGGAGGAATGCTCAGTTTACAAGACAGTGGCTTTTTAGGAAGCCGGGAGAAACTAAACAGTCTTCCCAGAGGGGAGATTGTCCCTTCCCACCCTTTGTATAATTAGGGCAGCTTCACACTCTTATAAAGAGATGATCTGTTTAATATAAGAGTCTTCCAACGTCTTGGCAAGTGAGTATCCGAGAACTGGCTTCTGATGTGGTTTATGTTCTTTGTGATAGATTTGGGTTATGGGGATGGTGGCTACAGAGGCAGGGAGTGATTCACTCTGAAACCATCCGGGTGCCATCTGATGCAGCCTGTCCACCCAAAGGTGCAGGGAGGCTGCTGCCTGTGCTGCTAGTGCCTGCACTTCCAGCTGCATCGTGGCCAGTTGAAACTGCAGGATAAACCACTACAGCAGTGAAGAAGAGAGGGCTGCATTTTGCAGGGGAGGAGCAATCCCCCCCAGATCAACATTTCCATTGCAAACTGGAATGTTACAGAGGTGCCTTGAAACCTCACACCGACACGGTCTGTGTGAGGAGCTGTAACAGCACCTCAGGAAAAGCAGATCTCCCTGGAGAGGCTCTGACTGCTGCTCCGTGAGAGAGGGCAGCGCAGGCAGGAGCTGATGTCTCTGTGCTTCTCTGCACCTCAGAGCTCTCTCCCCCGCTGACTGGATGTGAGGAGGAAGTTCTTCACCGTGAGAGTGGTGAGAGCCTGGAATGGGTTGCCCAGGAATGTGGTGGAGGCCCCATCCCTGGAGGTGTTTAAGGCCAGGCTGGATGGGGCTCTGGCCAGCCTGGTCTAGGGTGGGGCGTCCCTGCCCATGGTGGGGAGGTTGGAACTGAATGATCAGGTGGTCCCTTCCAACCCTGAGTGATTCCGATTCCATAACTTCTCCAGTGAAGTGATCCTGCTGTGTCAGGGGGATTGGACTAGATGATCTTTCGGGGTCCCTTCCAATCCCTAATGATTCTATGATTCTATGACTGCAGTTTTGTCTCAGCCGTACTTGCAGGCTCAAGCCCTTGAGCAGATGGGGGAAGGAAGTGGGGGCAGAAATAGCACCTCCCTCTATATCTTTTCCCTTGTAGTCACTTTGATTGTGTTTCAGCCACACATGAATCTGGAAGGAAAGTTTGCATCTTCCTCTGCATCAACTTCATAAGTCGTAGGTGAATTATGGGTTTCCTTGACCACTTACTTTGGATTTATTGATATGAAAATAAGTTATGGATCGCTTGGGATCAGTGGCTTGTGCAGGGATCAAGAAAGTCCTCAAAATGTTGGGGGAGGCCACTGGTACCAGTGTGGGAGCCTCCATCTCACCAAGGGCTTTGGGTGGTGTGGGAGCACCAGGGCTGTACTAGATGGCCTTTGAGCAGCTCTGAAAGGGGCCGGGTGACCTTCCCCATCTAAGCCCCCGCTCTATGCCTGTTGTTTTGGCCAGGTGCCTGCAGGGGTGGTTCATAAACCCCACTTCACCTGCAGCTGTTTCCCCCCTCAGAGCATCTCTGATCAGGAGAGAAAGCAGCTGCGGTGGGAGGGACCCCTATCTGGTCCGATACTGTGTCCCTCGTCTCTCGCAAGCTGGTGGCCTTGGCTGAGGGCTGGCACCCCAGATAACTGGGAACCCAAGACAGCCTCTCTGGGCTGGAGAAATGCTGTCCAAAGAGTAGTGCCAGCAGCTCCTGCATGAGATAACGCAGTGTGTTTTCAAGATTTATTGCCTTTCTCCCCGTTTGCTGCCAGGCTGAATGTTTCGATTATCTCTGCTCTGTTTTGGCATCTCCCTAACAAGCAGCTTTAGTTTGTGGCTTCTGTTTCGGCAGGGACAGACGGGGCCTTGTTTTCCAAACACGACACACATGCAGTGAAAGGCGAGCGGACGACGGCAAAGCGTATTTGGTCTGCCTCGGAGATCTGAAAGGTTATTTTCTGACCCCACTCATCACCTTGGCCCCATAAATCCAGCAAAGAGGCCATTCTTAGCCCTTTGGAAATGCAGCCCGTTTCCTCTGCAATGGACTCTCGATTTCATCGCTGACCTGACCAATTAATTCCCATAATTCACTCACTCTGAGTTTCTTAGAAGTTAATCTGCTCCCCACTTCAACCCTTTTGAGGCAAATTCAGCCTTGGGGGCAACTTCACCCATAGCTAGGAGTAACATCAGCATTGACTTTAGCCCGTGGCTTCTGCTTTCAGGTTCTAGCAGCATCTCAAATTGCTTATTGGCATCGGACTGGTGTTTTTGAAACCTCTCAGAGCTCCAAGCCTTCCTCCACGACGCTGCGCACGCTGATCATGAGCCGCGCTAGCTAATCCCCATCAGGATTCAGAACATCAGAAGCAAAACCCCGTAGAAAAAATTGTTCATCCCAGTCTGCTCGGCAGTACAAAAGGTCATTCTGGCCAGATGGTTCATAGACTCATAGAATCATTAGGGACTGGAAGGGACCTCGAACGATCATCTAGTCCAATCCCCCTGCCACAGCAGGATCAATAGTTTGTCAGGAAATTTCCACTTGGTGTGAGTTTCTGCTCAGCGACAATGTTTTCCCGCAGCTACCAGCTGTCCCCTGCACCGGGGCGAGATGCAGCCAGGAAAGGTCCCTTCAGCAGTGCTCAGGAAAAGCTCTGCACGTGACTCCAGCAGCCCTGCTTGTGACCCCTGAAGCAGCCCCGCAAGAGGGTCTGTGGGCCAGGACAGGACCCAGGGGTCTCCAGCCCCCACCAGCAGCACGCACGTTCCTATGGGGCACCGCTAGGGTGGTAACTGGGGGAGGATTAACTGTGTCTGGATTTCACACAGCGACTTGCAAGATTAGATTGTTAAAGGAAAGCAGAGCAGAAATATGAACTGATGAGCACTGTCCTCATGTTGCTGCCAAATATGATCCTTTGGCATTGGCAGAGTTACTCTGGCCTCAGTTTCTTAATCTGTTTTGTGTCCCCCGGTCACTCCAGGTGAGGCTGTGGGTAGGCCTGGACATGGATCTGAAGCCACAGGACTGGCGCATCCTTAGCAGGTGATGTGGGGGTCCTGCAAAACCTCTCCACTGAGCAGGGAGTGACGGCAGTTGGGTCTGGGGTGGGGATGGCAGCATCTGAGCTCTGACTTTGGCCCAGGCAGCAGGTGGGGAAAGAGGGATAGTTGGTAGAAGGCAGAAGGCTGCTGCTGCACTGGTGTCCCCAGTGCCCTGACAGCAGGGGCTATGGCTGTGCTTCAGGCCCAGCAGACACGTGCTGCCCATTACCCGGTGTGAGTCAGAGCATCTGAGCAGAGCCCCAGCCAGGAGCTGCCTGCCCACCGTCCACCACACGCTGCTGAAAACAGCCTTGCAGCAACCTCTGGGAGCCAACACGCTCTGTTTTACCAACAGAAAACCAGTTACACGCCAAACCTCAGCTCCCAGGAGGGGATGAGGAGAGGAATGTGTTTGGCCAAAGGGTGGGAATGGATCAAACCTGCGCTTGCAGCTGGTCTGCTGGGTGCTGCGCAGGTAAGGGGAGGGCTCTCTGCAGAACAGGGCTCGCCTGGAGCTGCTGCTAAACTCATTTTTCAATGCAGCGGCTTCGATTATTTCCTATTCACTTGATACACCAGCAAAATAGAGCCAGTCCTCCCCTGTTGTAGCCTCTGCTAAAACCCTCAGACCACATCTTTTCCTATAACAAAAACTATGTGGAATTGGCTGAAAAGGAAACATTCCTGTTCTCACAACACTTAAAAAACACAATAAATCCACTCCTTTCCGAAAGAAAAAATAGCACTTGTGAGGCTTCACAAAACTGCTTCTGTCCAGAAGGCTCCTGCGTCAGATCAGCCCGGACCCTTTAACCACTGCCGTGCCAAGCCTGCCCGGGCGTTATTAATCACCCCAAAATAGCTGCTGAAAATAGAGGCGAGAGGGAAGGCTTGATAACAGCGATGTGTGTGACTTCGTCTTTTGTCTGGGCTCGCTGGAAGCCTTCGAGAAAATCCTCAAGAACTCAGGGCAGGACGAGGGAATGATAACGCTGTAGGGACACCAGCAGCAACCCCAGCACCCAAGGCCATGTGGCTGCGGGGGGCACCGGGTGCGGGGGGTGCCTGCATCCCACTCGACGGGGAGAGCGAGAGAGAGGGAAGTCCAGTGGCGAGCTGGACTCTTGAATGTTTTTGGCATGAAATCACGAGGGCAAACGCAAAGCTGTCCCCCGCCCAGCACACGCGTGGAGCTGCCCCTCATGAGGACAGCCCTGTGTGTGTGGAAGGGAGGTGGCAGCGGGGAGGTGAGCTCAGCGTGAGGCGCGGTGCAGATGCTGAAGGGGCCAAACGGGTCTTTACAGCAGCGCGGTGACACCGGGTGGGCTCCCGGCCCCTCGCAAGCCCGGACACCCCCTGTGGCTGGGGACAGTTTGCGGGTGCCTTGTGCCCAGCCATGGGGTGACCCTGTCGCTAGCAGTGCCAGAGGGAGCGGCGCCGAACAGACTCCGCAGCTCGGGTGTGGGGGAGTGATGGGGAAGCTGCACCCGCGCGGAGCTGCCAGGAGAGAGAAGGACATCTTGTTGTGAGGAGGTTTTTCTTCTGCTCAGATATCTTTGTTTTCCTCTAGCTGTGTGTCTTTGGGAGGCTTTGTGGACAGTGTGGGCAGAGCCAAGTGGAAGGAATTTCAAGGGAGAAGCCAGTCCAGGGTCAGAGCCTGATACACAAATATAAACCAAACGATTGCTGATGGTACAAAGCAGATGCCCAGTGAGGGCATGGGGCCATTGATGGGTGAAGTGGGACTGGCTATGGGAGCACGTGGAGCAGCAGCACTGTCTGGCTGGGTGCATCCAACAGCCAGGAGCACCCAGGGATGCAGGGAGGATGCAAGGATGAAGGCACGAGGTGGACCTGCATGGCAGTGAAGGCAAGGTGAATCCAGGAGAGAGCAGCTCAGTCAACACAGGCTGAGGAGCAGCAACAGCCAGGCCATGAAGCCTTGCAAGTTAAAACTGTTGCTTGCTCTGTTGCCTTCACATGGACTTGAAATCTGTGTCAGCAAGGAGGCTGACAGGTCTAAACGGAGCCTGGGAAGCTAGGTTGCTTGTCTCCTGCTCCGTGCTCAGTAGTGACCTCAGTGCCGCTCCACAGTCACCTCTTCTCTTGCTCCTGCTTCTTTCTAATCGCTGCAGTCAGGTTAGAAAATAACCATCGTCAGGAGGGAAGACAGTGCCACAAGAAGCTGTAGCTTAGTTTCGCAAGGATTTTGGCTCCTGAGTGCATGGCCAGATTCTGTTCTCACACTGTTTTCATCCCAGGGACACTCCACATACAAATTTCTTACTCGCTTCTTACTTTCTGTGAGAGTGTCCCTCACTGCTAGAGAGGCTCTCGTCGGGTGTGGATGGGATCCAAGGCAGACCTGGAGGACTGCAGAGTTACAGCCTTTGTGAGAGAGCAATGAGGCCACTGGAAAAGCAGCTTGGAAGGTAATTGGGAAGAGAAGGAAATGTCTTTCCCGCAGAAGCCGGCCAGGAGGGCAGCTCTGCAATGTGAACTTTGCATAATCACAGAACATTAGGGATTGGAAGGGACCTTGAAAGATCATTTAGTCCAATCCCTCTGCCACAGCAGGATCACCTAGACCAAGTCGCACAGGAACATTTCCCTTGCCACAGAGCAACATGCAGGAGCGCTGCTACAGCTGCTGTGGCTGTGCCACCCTTGGACAGCAGGTGAGACTTCACTCTGCTTTGGGTGAGACTTCACTCTGCTTTGGGGAGGCCATCCCACCCCTCAGCAGGCCTCCAGCCATAGCAAGCGGTGTTCCGTGGGGGAAGTTTCCCTGGCATGACAGAAGTACGCTAGAAATTGGACTGGGACCACAAAGTCCACTGCTGCTGGTCAGAGCTGCATTTTGAAGCAGTGATGTAGAATTTGGAAGACTTCATCACTGATTCCCAGTCTCTTGAGCCACCTGGCTCCTTATCACTGTTTTATCTCTCTCCGGTGCTGTGAACGTTGAGGCCCTGGCCTGGTATCGTGGCGTTCCGAGTCAAACCAACAGCCAGTTTGGGTTACGCAACCACGAAACAAGGAAGCACAAGATGTGGTGCAGAAAGTCCCTCCCGGCAAAAGATGACATTAGTGGGAGTAGGTGGCTTAGGGCCTTCAGGGGGAATTCCAGACGGATGGAAAAGTAGCAGTGATACAGCAAACCCCTACGAAGGGTGGGACCAGGGGCACACGGTGAGCTGCCAGAGAAGATGTGGTTATGAGATCAGACAGCCGGCCTGGAGAAAGTCAGCAGAGATGTGTGGAAACACAGTGGGCAGCTGGCAACGCGATGCTGAGATGGGAAGGGTGTGGTGAGGCAAGCTCCAAAAGACTGAACGCTTGCTTAATGCCAGGAAAAGAAGCAGGTCCATCCTAATGACATCAAGAGAACTTTCTCTGTTAGTCATGCTCTGAAGTGCGGGGATGAATCTAGGCTGTGTTTGACCCTGCCTCTCCATCCCTCAGAAGCCAGGGTTGAGTAAGACCACACATCACATTGCACACCTCCAGAGGGAAGTGATTAAGCCATGAATAAGAGATCCACCAGCTGTTGTGCTTTGTGTGTGTGCATATGCCATGGAAGTGAAAAAAACCCCTAAACCTTAGGCCAAGAGAGCCTGGGACCAAGGGCGAGACCTCCATGAAGGACCATGACAACAACTACAAGACTGAAAGCATGACCAATGGAAAAGGACATCATGTTAGCGTGGCTGTTTGAATTTGGCATCTTAATTTTAAACAAAGGAAGAGAGGAGAGCATATTTCAAGTCCTCCTTCAAGTAATGCCCCCAGCTAGCATGTCAGTGCGGACTGACCACACAGCACCTCTTTGGTGCCCTTGGGAATTTCTACCTAACTTCGGTATCAGCCCTGCAAAGACAGGTGGGCACATTTGGTAGCAGTCAATGACATTTGGCTGCAGATTCAGCCCTTCATTGTTTCTGAATTGCTTTCAGAAAGTATTCTGGCCACAAAATGTTTATAAAGTCATTGATAATTATGGTAGCAAATTAATCCTCAAAGCCTTCTACTCCTGATTGATGTCAAAGCAGGATTTGCTCTGGGTGTTGCTAACACCCAGGGCACATATTTTCCCTGGTGGGTTTGGACTTGGACAAAGACCCACCAGTTAAGCCTGTTGTCTGCATTCAGAGTAGAAGTGGAGCAGACACTCACACAGCACCAGTCCCTGACACAGCAGCCATGAGAAGCACACAGAGTTCAAATGGTGGCATCCTCAACCAGCAGCTCCCACTGCGCTGCCCCTGCGCACCACACATACCCCAGCTGGAAAAGAAGCCCATTACTCCAGGGTTGCTAGGGTGTGTTAGAGCAGTGTGGACTGGCCGGGTGCAGCTTGGAAAAGAGAGGTGGAGAAAATAAAGGGATGGAGGATACCTGGAAACCATGAAGTGGGAAGGGATGGGCAGAAACAAGGGGAAAATGCAGAGAGAAAGAGGGAAGGAAGGGGAAGGAAGGAAGGGATAGGAAGGAAGGAAGGAAGGAAGGAA
>VXBP01001845.1:375067-452593 GCA_013400115.1 Rhinopomastus cyanomelas | reverse complement strand
ATATATATATATATATACTCACGCGCACACACACACACACACACACACACATATATATATATATATATATGATTTTTCCCCCTTCCTCCGCTTCCTTGTTTTTTCCTCCCGTGCAAAGTGGAGAGGGAACTGCACCAAGGCAGCCCGCGAGATCTGGCAGCACTGCTCAGACCGATCCCTGCTATTATTCCTAATTAATTATTATTTTTAACCTCACCCCAGCTGGGGAGAGAAGCGGGACCATTCTCGGGAAGAGAAACGTTTCGATCCGTATCAATAAAGATTTTTGATTTTTATTTTTGATTTTTTAAAAAATTTTTCCCTCACCCCCCCCCCCCCTTTTTTTTAAAGGGGGGGGGGGGGGGGGGGNACTTGTAGGGGAGGGGGACAGGAGCCGGCTGCGGCGGAGCCCTCGGGCGCTGAATCTCCGCGGCCGCGGAGGGGAGCCCCGCGCCCGCGCATGCCGCAGCCAGGTGCCGCAGGGCGGAGGGTGCCCGCTGGTCCCCCCCATCCCCCAGCTGCTTTTCATTTATTCTGGGGGGTGCTTTTGTATTTCTTGGGGATGGGGGGTTTGTCCTTGGTGATGAAGCTGCGCTGCAAGAGCAGTGGAGAGGCTACAGCGCAAAAAACCCACTACAACCCCCCGCCGCTCTGCCCCTCCCCTTCTGCGATAGGCAAGCCCCCCCTCCCGAGAAGAACAATTACTACTAATATTATTCATAATAATAGCAAGGGGTAGGGGGAAAAAACCACCACCCAAGCCCTCCGTGGCCATGGCGATCTCTTCCGCCTTATATAAAAGCCGGGGCACAAGGTGGATCCCGCACGGCTCCGCCGCGGCTGTTGCGCAGCAGCTCCCAGCCCTTCCCCGCGCCTCGCCTCCCCCGCCCCAGTGCCGCAGAGGGCCGGGGGGCTGCCCCGCTCCCTCCTGCCCCCCCCTTCCCCTCCGGATACTTTTTTTTCCCCATGTAGGCAGAGCCCCTCTGGCCGGGGTTGCAGCTGGCGGCAGCCCCCACTACTTGTTGTTTGTGGGGTTGGTGCCGGGAGTACCGGGAGGAGGGACGGGGGAGGCGCATGGCAGGGGGGAGCGGTATATGCTGCTCCTCGCCCCGCCACGCTCCACACAGGCCACCGCTTCCCAGCGAGCCCGGGAGTCCTCCCTCCGGCAGGAGTTGCAGTTCGTCTCCGATCCCCTTGGGATTTAANCCCCCCTTTTTGAGAAAAGGGGGGAGAGGGTGGAGGGGCCAGCACAGCGCTGGGGGAGCAGCCCCCCGCGTCCCGGCGCGGAGCGGGAAGCCGCGGCGGCGAAGGGGGGAGGCGGCCCCAGACAGGTGATGGGCGTTTCGGCTGCGCTCCGGATCGACTCCTTGGGTTTCACTTTGGTCTGATCTAAGCAAATATGCAGAAGTACCGGCTGGTCTAGTCCTAAGAGCCAAGAGGAGCGAGCGAGAGCAGCAGAGAGGAGAGCGGCCGCGCTCCCGTAGCGAGGGGAACGTACAAACAGCGGCAGCGCCGTCGCTGAGCCACCGCCGCCCCGAGGCAGCCCCGACCCACCGCGGATGCGGAGGACCCCCGAGCCGCCCCGCTGCCTTTCCCCTGAGGGATGGTCCTGAATTTCTGCGCGGCGGGAGCCGACCTGCAGCTCCTCTCCATCAGCGTTGCCTTCCCTCCGTGTCCAAAGTGCACTAGACCGCGATGAGGACCTGGGCTTGCGTTTTGCTGATAGGTTTTGGCTACCTGTCCTTTACCTTCTCCGAGGTAGGTGACAGCGGCTTTCTGCGTTCTCGGGCGCCGGCGGTCGGGTGCGAACCGGCGGTGGAGGGCTCGGGGAAGCTGCTGCCCACCTGGGCACCATGGACATCGCGCGCCTGGCCCCGGCACCGAGTTGCCATTTCCCGCATGCCAGGACCGAGGGGGAATGACCGCGCATTCTGCCCCGGGGCTGCCGCCTGCCTGAAAATATTATCGCTCGTTCTCTATCTCTCTGTTTATTCACGCCCCGCGGCTACGAGCGAGCTGCGGCTGTTTGCGGGCAGAGAGGTGCGCGGAGCCGCCGGGCAAAGGCCGCCCCGCGGTGCCCGGGGCTGCCCGGAGCCGGGCGCGGGCACCGCTGGTGCCGCGGGCAGAAGTCGAATGAATACCCCTTCCCTCCTAAAAAACTCCAAGCCAACAAACCTGCCCCTCGCCGTCTTTTGAAGCTGCCCCGGTGCAGAGTGGACCTAGGCCAGCCCGCTCGCCCACGGGCTTTCGGGGACGGAGAGGGGCGCGGAGCCACGTCGGGGGCGGCTACAGGTGGCCCTGGCCGGGGCGAGGCGGTGCCCAGCGCTGCACGGCCACGGTAACTTTTCCCAGGACAGGGTCTGCTGGGCACTGGGAGCCTCGACGTGGGCGCGGTGGGGTGGCGGTGGCCCCGCGGGACACGGTCCTTCTCCTCCCCGGGCCGGGGCAGCCCGTGCCCGCCCTGCGCTTCCCGCCCCTCTGGGCAAACTTCGTCAGCCGGCGGCCGGGCTGGGCTTCCAACCGTCATGGGGGTCTCGGGAGGCGGCGGCTCTGGCCCGTGGCGCAGTTGGGCGCGCAGCTCCCGCGGGCGCGCAGCGGGGGTGGCCGGGAGCGCTCCAGCGCGCGGTGGAGCAGGGTGGGAGGGGGGTGTGTGCGCGTTTGCGTTTCCCCCCGTTTCGTGGAAACACGTCCAGCAAACACTCTTCACCCTCCATAAAACCCCAGTCCCCATCCCCGAAGCGCGAAATGCGCGGCGCTGCGGGGGTTGCGCGGTGCTGCGCGCTGACCCGCGGTCTGTGTGTGTGTCTTTGAAGGAGGCCGAGATCCCGCAGGAGCTCATCGAGCGGCTGGCGCACAGCGAGATCCACAGCATCCGCGACCTCCAGCGCCTCCTGGAGATTGACTCCGTAGGTAAATTAGTCCCGTCCTCCCTCCTTCCTTCCGCGCCGGCCACGCCGCCGCCCCGGGGTGGTGGGGAGGGACTCACCGAGCAGCCCCCTGAGCCCTCCCGACCCCCCTACCCCAAGCAGGGAGCCGGCCCGAGAGCCACGGGAGCTGTGTTCCAAAGGGGCTCATTGGGAACTAGAACTTCAGGGGGTTCAGGGTGGAGAGGGAACCTGGTGACCCTCTGTGCTTTCAGACCTCCCAGAGAAGAATTTCCCTAAGATTTGTTGTTGGTCTTGCATGGCTCTGTTATCTTTTAAACTACTGTCCTAGAGGTATTTAAAGTATTTGAAACAATATTTATGAATGAAGTAATGTCTCTTCAAGTGCTGGGCTTTATTAAAAGGAAAATAAACCGTCCGCGCTGATTTTAAACAGGACCCTGCCTATGAAGCTTACCCTTACAAATACTCTGCTCTCCTTTTTCTCTCTCCCAAAAGAAGATGGTGCAGGGTTATTTTCTGCATCATTAGGCATGCAAATGGGTGTAGTGAGAACGTGCAGTTCAAACAGATCGTTGCAGCTGTAAATCAGCTCTAGAAGTGCTGGATTACTGGGTTCCTTATCATTTGGTTTCACTTGATGCACTTTGTTCCTGGTGATTTCTTCCCTTAGTTGGGAGAGAACAAACCCGGTGCCTTTGATGTGCCCGGGGGAACCTGCATCTTTCTGAAGAGCAAACATGGAGAGAAATGAATGAGTTCTTGCTTGCGCTGGTACCGGGCCATCTCCTTTTAAACCATATGCTGTGTGTTTTTGTAAAGTCTGTGCCAGGTTCAATCACCTTCATTCAGTGTTGCGGGATCCTTCTAGAGTTTAACTCGCTGCTTTTTGTGCAGTGCTGGATTAATGAGCAGGAATGCACCAGGAGCGTATTTTACAGACATGGCTTTCAATTTTCATGTGATTAGGGAGCAAATGGTTTCCCATTACTCCGAACATGGGACTATTTCCCTCTTGCACAATCCTCTACATAGAGGCTAATTACTAATGACCAGGTTTGCTGGCATGGGTTTAGTATTTTTGGAGAGCAGTGCTTCAGCGTTATTGCTTATCGCTGCAATTAAAGCAGCTTTCACAACAGGGAAGGGGTGTGCAATACACATTTCCCCACCGAAGGCTGTTTTGGACCAGAGTAGTGCACCACTGCTACAATCTTTTTCCCAGTGAACTTAGTGGAAGGCTTGGCTGCCCTTGCAGAAGGGCTGGATAGGAGCGTGAGCGTTTTAAAATGCTGTCTGCTGCTTCTGCGTTTGAGTCACTCCTCTGGAGCTACCAGCATACATTATTTTTTCAAATGCCCCAGTGTAACAAGCACACGCTTCATTTTTAAATACCACTTACAAGGAGAGCAAAAGTTCACGTGGCTCCATTGCAAGAGACTCAAGCAGACGAGTGGCGCGGCGGCGGGAGCTGAATAAATCAGTAGACGTAGCAGAGAAATTTATTTCAGAAAATAATTATTTACCTCGTGGCAAATATTAACCAGAGGATAGATGACCAAAAATGGAAGAGGTCAGCCACAAGTTCACCATCTCACGTTGCCGTTTTCGTGCAGTTCGGCAGTTTAGAAGCCATTGGAGAAACAAGACGCGTAAATATTTTACTGTTCCAACATGAAGCAGTGATGCCTCGAGACACGGACTCAAGCAATATTGAAAAACAAAGCCAAAGCATTCAGCCTTTCGCGCTGTTCCAGCTTACGCGAGCGCTCCTTCTGCAGACCGCTGAGCTGGATTCTGAGCTGCACGGCCACGATTGGCTCCTCGCAGAGAGTAGCTGCTCTTTACTACCTGCAGTTACATTTTCTGGGCACAGTCCCGCAGCCAGGGCTGTCGTCAGTAATTCTTACTCAGCCTTTATCAGACTGACTAACTGAATATTGAAATGACCCGTCGTTTCCTCAGTAAACAGGATCCGGCCTGTTTATTATGTTTAGTGTTAGCTTGGGCTAGTGAATCAAGTGTTTTCCAGTTGTCAGTGATGAGACAGTATTTCTGAAATGTATTTCCTTAGGGCTGAAGTTTCTTTGAGGGAAGGGCTAGTTGAGTGAGGGCTTGGACTACCGAATCAAGTGTTTTCCAGTTGTCACTGATGAGGCGGTATTTCTGACATGTATGTCCTTAGGGCTGTAGAATCATAGAATCTACAGCCCTATTGGGGCTTGGATTGGAAGGAACCTCGAAAGATCATCTAGTCCAATCCCCCTGCCACAGCAGGGCTGTAGTTGCATTTAGGGAAGGGCTAATTGAGTGAAGGCTTGGACTAGCAAATCAAGTGTTTTGCAGTTGTCACTGGTGAGATGGTATTTCTGAAATGTATTTCCTTAGGGCTGTAGTTGTGTTTAGGGAAGGGCTAGTTGAGTGAGGGCTTGGACTAGCGAATCAAGTGTTTTCCAGTTTTCACTGGTGAGATGGTGTTTCTGAAATGTATTTCCTTAGGGCTGCAGTTGTGTTTAGGGAAGGGCTAGTTGAGTGAGGGCTTGTACAATCCATACATTTCTGTTTTGTCGCATGTACTGGTTTAGACTAAGGCTGAGACTAAAAACACTCCAGTGATGGTTTTCTCCCTCATTTCGGTGCATGGTATTGCCAGCCCTTCTGCATGTGAGTAGCCCTGTTTAAACTCAGTGGGTGGACTTGAGAATGAAGAATGATCTTGTAGGGGAAGAGTTTGCAGGATCAGGCACGCATGCAGAAAAGATCTGATATTCCTGAGTAACGAGACAGATTTTGTGGAGAACGAAGGAAGAGCAGTCATTTTTCTCTCCTGCAATGCAAAGCGTGTATTTTTAATTGGAAAAGTAAGTTTTGCAAGTCAGAGTGGGCAGGTTTTTCTTTTATTCTGACAGATTTGGTCTCTATATTGTAGCGCAGAGATGACTGATAACCCCCTTCATAAAATTAGAAACCACACCCCCAGACCATCTGGCATATTACTTAAAGAAAAACACAACCCAACATGGAGCTTATCATTGTATTCAAAAGAGAGAACCCAGGGCAGTTTGTCAGAGCCCAGTGCCGCCTGTCCGATTCAGAGAGAAATCCCTGTGGAGACAGCATGAAGATTCCTTGTTTCTGTTGGAAAAGGGGTTCTTGTATTAAGCTGCAGTGACTGGGTTCCACAGTGAGTGACGGAGCCTCTTTGGCATGACGGAGCGCAGAGGCTGACCCTATTTAAAGCAGAAAGCGTGCACGATCCCAGGAAGGAGGCAGCTGTAGCGTGCAGAGTACAGTTTTACTACTAACAGACTAAGTCACCGAAACGGGGGCATTTCCTATGTTCCGCCTGTGAAGTTCTCTTTGGCTTAGCAGCGTGTTTTTTCTCCTCTCGCTTCACCTCTTCCATCTGTCCTGTGGGAGGTAGAGTTCATTTCATCACCTATTACGTTTGCCTCCCGCTGGGAACAGATTTTCCCCCAGTCATCTCCCTGCGTGGGGAAAGGCAGGGCTGAGTGTGCTTCTTTGCATGGTTTCAGGGCATCAACCGCAGGGTCACCTTAGGCCATGTGAATTTAACGGCCTCTGATTAAGAACTAGCAGAGCAGCTTTTGTGAAGTGGAGAAACTTTTCTAAATTAAGAGTGTGCTTTCAGGGGAAAGTGTTAAGATCGCTGCAGAACTCAATCGATTGGAGGGTTTGCTGTTGGCTTGGTGACTTTCGGTGCGGTGCTCCAGGGGAGGATGTTCCAGTGTCAGCTCTCCTTGCGATTGTGAGCGGTGGGCATCCGCAGTGTGTGCCCGGTGTTGTTCCTGAGACAGAGAGGGAACACTCCTCCTCCTTTACAGCTGGTTGATCACATCTAGGTAAAGGAGAGAAAAACCTAAACAAAACAGGATCTTGCAGGCTGCTACTTATATTTCCTCTAATAGATCAAAGTTGAAAACTTAATGACATCTGTCTCTGCAGCTGGATGTCAGAAGGGCATCTTGTGCATCAGCCAGAGGGAAGATCAAACAAGCAGATTGACGTTGCCTTGGGCTTTCTGGCTCTAGGACCGATTTGTAAGACAGACCATTTCAGTTTATTGTACCTTACCTTGGATTCCTGAAAAGAAAGATATAGTGGAATTTCCTAAACAGCTGCTGTTGGTACTAGAAGTCCATATGTATAGGCCTAGACTTCCTGGATCCACATTAAAGTGCCGTCTAGAGGGGTTTGTGCTAGACTGCGTGTACTGGGGATTGTACTTCATGCAGAGCTATTGGGGAAGGAGGTGGCAATGTGAAAGTATAAATTGGTAAAGTAACGTTAGTCTTGGGATGCTCTCCACAGGCTTGTTCAGCGAGAAGAGAAATCACATATTGGCAGGGTGGCACAGGAGCTCTGTGATTTATACGCCACGACCCAGTGGAACAATGCCAGCCTGACAGAAAAGAACAATTTCAGCTACACTAATGGATTGACCAAGGCTAATTGCAAGAGTTTTCAGAGCCATCGTTGATGTGTTGTCAGTACATAAAAGATGACAGAGAAATTTCTTGATCGGCTGCCACAAAAACATTTTTTTATTATTAAAACGTTAAAAGAGAAGCTGCATTAATCTGGCTCCGTGCAGCATCCTCCATCTTCACTCAGTGACAAGCAGTGTTGATTGCTAAACTAAGAACCACCCATTTCTAGGCTCTCTGCTCTAAGCCTCCTTTTGCGAGGTGCTAAGCACCCATAAACTCCCATTTCCTCTGCTAAGAGCTTCTGTGAATCTGGAATCTGCAACTTCATGCTCCTAAATGTGCACATTAGGGGGAACAACTGATGCAAATTAGGTATCAGGGTTCTTTAAAATCAATCTAGAGTGCTGTTGGTAATTAGGGCAGCCTCTTTGTTTTAATGAAATGAAAGACACTATTTTGGCCACATATGGAGCGTCAACTATGGGTTTCAGAGCTGACTTCCTTCTGGACAAGACTCTTCTAGCCATAAAGTCTGCTTGGAGCTGGTGATTTTCCCATTGTCTTTGCTGGGGAAGTGGAATTCCTTGCAAATGCCTGTGAGGATCAGAGGGACAGCAAGTGCCTTGAGCCCTGCAGTGTCTCCTGGCTCTCCACAGTTCCGTTTATTAACAAGAGCCCCGTACCGGTGCTGCGTCGATAAAAATAATGCCATTTGTGTTGCATAGTGCATTGAGGTTTGGGAGGAACTCGTGTTGCAGTCTGCTGTGGTAGCTGTGGGGATCTCTTTGCTTAACCCCCAGAGCAAGACGTGACCTTACGAAATGATGTACATGCCTAAGATCTGCAGCGAGACAGTGAGACTCAGTATGAGCCAGAGGCCTTCTTCACCTTAGAAATCATAAGCAACACATGCTCCTCGACGTGTCATCGTGCTTTATAAACATGATGGTAGAATGTGGCTAATTGCAGCTGAGTTGAGCAGTTACAGATAAGCACATGGCTTAGCATATTGGTGAGCTGATCACATGACTCCTTTCGTCCTACCAGTCTCTTTGAACAAGACAGCAAGGAATCAGTGATGTTGGGAGGGAGCTGTGCCAGCTTGTTGCGTGTGGGATTAGGACCAGTGGCTCCGGCCGGCCGTGCGGTTGGCATAGTCTGCAGCTTCTCTTTTCAGTGAAAGGGCCTGAGCCCACCAAGCAGTCTGGATTAGAAGTGCTAGTTTCCTGGTTGATCTTCTTGTAACGCTGTTTGCATGTGGACAGAGATGCTTCTTGCTCTGAGCCTAGCTTGGATCTTACACTGAGCAGAATTCATGCTGCTTCCTTTTGAGTATCACTTTGCTGGCTCAAGTTGAAGGAGGGGTTTTGACGACTCCAAGGTGCCAAACAGGAGATCAGCATGAAGGTGTTGGGTGGCTGAGTGCTCAGAAGCCAAAGAGGGCTGGAGGAGTATCAGAGCGGATCCTCATCTTGCAGAGCAGCGCTTGGGGTCAGGTGGATGGCCTGATGCCATTGGGATGGGATGCAAGAGACCTGGCTCTGCTCCCCAGCTCAGATGTAAGCTTCCTGTGGAGTTTAGGCAAGCCATTTCATTTAGCCCACTGATGACTTTTCTGGACTATGGGGTACAGTAAAAACAGACAAAGAATCCATTAGTTGTGTTGCATTATGTTACAGGACCTGGACTGCAAATCAGCTGAGCAGTTAGGTTCCAGAACTTCACATTGAAATCAATGAGAAACAAGCTCTCGACATAGAAAGTAAGAGCCAACTTATTTGGGTAAATGGAGAGTCTGGGTTTCACACTGACTTACTGCAAAGAAGGATCTGTTCAGTTGACAAGGAAAATAGACAGGACGAGTGGGCGATTCTGGCACCAGCCCCGATTTCGTCTTCTCTTAGCTACCTATGGTAGTATTTTCCAAGAAGTGAAGATAAGCCTCGAGGCACAGAGCTCTTCCTAAGGTACTGAAGATACCACTGTACTCACAGAATCACAGAACATTAGGGATTGGAAGGGACCTCAAAAGATCACCTATTCCAATCCCAATGACACAGCATGATCACCCAGACCAAGTCACACAGGAACATATCCAGGTGGGTTTTAAAGTCTCCAGAGAAGGAAACTCCACAACCCCCCTGGGCAGCCTGTTCCAGTGCTCCATCACCCTCACTGGGAAGAAGTTCCTTCTGATATTTATATGGAACGTCCTGTGTTCCAGCTCACACCCACTGCCCCTTGTCCTATCACTAGATGACATTCAGAAGAGCCTGGCTCCATCCTCCTGACACCCACCCCCACCCTTCACAATATTTAATGTGAAGGTGATTTCACAAGCTGCCTCTTCTTTAGGGCAGGGTTTCTGGAAGGATGAGGCAAAGAGCTGGTTTGTTTGTAGAGCAGGTCCTTATGATGTGTGTTGTTATTAAAGCTGAAAATAAAACAAGTTCCAGAGTCACAGTCAGCTGTGCATGCAAAACAAAGCAGAGACAGGGACTGTGACAGCGTGGAAAACTGGAGTGTAGGATGTTGGTAGCTTGTAGAGAGGGTGATTGGGTGCTGCGTAACCGCCTTTTTACTGCACCTCACTGTTTTTGTTGGAGCAAGCAGTGAGACCTTGGAACTGTGCAGTGAAGTTGGAGGGCAGAGTGCTGAAAGTCTTCGTTTGGGTATACTGGACTCCTTACGCCGTCCTCGGTTTGCCTCACATCTTTCTGGTTCCCTGTTTGCAGCTCGTGTTTGTCATTTTCAGAACCCCACCGCATGGGACACGACCTGCACTGCTTCACTTAACAAATATCAAATGGCTGAGGCAGTGGCTTTGTTGTTTTTTATGATAAACGAAATGCCAAGTTTTCCATCTTTGCTTTTTCTCATGGCCCTTTAACCCATGTGGTAGGCTTATTTAGGGAACAAGACAAGCCTGGATCCAGTCCCAGAGTCCGCAGTAGCTTCAGATGCCCCTCCAAAGGTTAGGATACTTCACAGGGGATTTGTTCTGCAACAGAGAGACTAAAAGGAAACCCATGCTAGTTACTTCTTGCTTTTGATTCTGTCCTAGTACTGCCCTGAAAACTGAGCAAGAGGAAATGCACAGAGGCAGCATTGTTGCTGCTGGGTGTGTGATACCGTATTTTCCTACTGCAGCTTCATACTAGACTCCAGATAGGAAACGTTTCACGTGAAGGAGTAGTGTTCTTATCCCTACACCTTTCCAGGAGAAGCTGTAGTATGCCTTGCACAGAAAAGTGCTGCTCTTCTACTTCAGATGTGGTTCTCTGTCACAGGGGATGTGCTGCTTCGGAGGGCTTTCAGTGCCCTGAGTGTTGGAATTGCTCTGTGTGTGCCGGTACGTGCCGTCGAGCGTCTGCCCTGCCGGGTACCTGTGCGATGGCATTGACAGGCATCACACTGCACTAACTGCAGCAGGATGTGGTCCTGTGCATGTGAAGAGCGTGGATGTGGACGTGTGGAACCGCACGGCGGTGGCATCGATGCAGATAACACCGCTGAGGTTTAACATTTTGTTTCCTGTTGCAGGATACGATGATGTTTCAGAAACAAACCTGAGATCTTACGGCATTCATTCTGCTAAACATGTGCAGGAGCATCGTCCCGTGCCCATCCGCAGAAAAAGAAGCATTGGTAAGAGACGAGCCGCTCGCGCCTAGGGCATCGGAACAGAGCGGGTGTTTCTGGTCAGCCAAGCGGGGCGTCTCGCTGGGAAAACGTGACATACGCGAAGGGAGAAGGACGGTTCCAGTCTCTTCTTGTCTCTTTGCACAAAGCGAGCCGTTGCCCGAGTAGCTGTCTTCTGGAGGGTGTCCACAGGAGACAGACAAGCACAAACTCTTTACATTCGTGTTGCAGCATGTTAGGGAGCCGGGCCTTGGTTAGAAAATGCTGTGATATTCAATGTATAATTCATGGTGTGGGGAACAACTACAGCAGTGTGCTTTAAAAAACATCAACAGTTGGTAGAGTTTTCAGTACAGAAGCTCCACAAAAGGAAACAGCTTGACTCTCTATTCACAAGAAAAAAACCAGTTTAACCAAAAAAAATTAAAAGCCATTGATGGGGAAACTGTGGGGCATCGATTTCCATCACTGTGCAGGGCTCCAGGCATGTTTGCAGGGGATTTTGTTCCTATTGAACAGTAATGATGGTGACCCAACAAAGCCCCAACCTAGATTTAAAGAGATGCTAATGATTTTTAGAATAGGGTTTGCATTCAGTGCTTGTTGGTCTGGTTAGAGCTGAGTGTTTTAGTGCTCCATTTGACTGTGGAAAACATCCATGATCTTATCTATTATAGGTAATTCAGAGTCAGTCTATTTGTACTCTGGTGATACTCAGCAGAGAGCACAGCGTGCTGTCAGCATGGATTTGCAGTGTGAATTGGCAAGCACACCCGTCACATTGAATGCCTCTAGAGAACAGCGGTTCTGAAACAGTCTGCTACACTTGGCACCTTGCTCTGCAAGGTGTTGGATGCCTCCCCATAAAAGTCAGTGGGAACTGGATATGCTCAATAACTTGCAAGAGTTGCCAGCTCTCTTGCAGTATTGGATCCCTTAATTTCCTTGAGTTCATGGCATTGGGGATTGAGAAGACTAATTTTCACTCTATTTAGCCATCTGACATTTATCTCTTTCAAAACTAAGCCGAGATTTTCACATTACAGGCACAGGCCATGCTGGAAGTTCTTGTACTTCAGGAGTAACTGAAGAAGTGCAGGCAGTACTCCAGTTCCCTGACACATCTAACCCAAAGCTATCGCCGCTTCCACTGTAATGCAAAAAAAAAATCCAGGCTGCCTTCAGAGAATTTGTCATCAAACAAGTTGTCCCTGCAGTTGCTGTTACTTTTCAGGGACTGACCTGTTGGAGAGTAGTGTAGGAGAAAGGAACCTGATGGGGTTCTGATGGACGNTGGAGTTTCCTTCTCTGGAGATGTTTAAAACCCACCTGGACATGTTCCTGTGTGACTTGGTCTAGGTGATCCTGCTGTGTCAGGGGGATTGGACTAGATGATCTTTCGAGGTCCCTTCGAATCCCTAATGATTCTATGATTCTATGATTCTGACTGGTTTGGATTCTCAACTTGACTTGTTAGGCAGCCCCTCACTTGAACTGACAGGCGGTTTGGGTTGTTTGTGGCAGCATCATGCAGCAGTACTGGGCTGCTCTTTATGATCGTCATGTGGCGGCGAGTGTTGCCTGGAAGCTCTCACCTTACCTGTGCCCAGCAGGATATTGGTTCAGCTGTGGGTTTCTCGGTCATGCTACTCCCGTGGTTTTGCCTCACTGAAGAAATAACAAGTTAAATAAACCCCACCGTGTGCAAAGCTTTGGGGACTTCGCTGGGGAAAGGTGGCAGTTACTCTTTGGGTTGGCAGATGGACCAGACTCCCTGATGTTAAGGTTTTAGAAGTGGAAACCCAAGACTTGAAAGTTCCAAGCTGGTGCAGGTTGTTTACCAGCTCAGCATATCTGGGTACGATATAAATACCCAGGGCAGCCTCTGTACTGGTGTTTGCCGGGTGCTGCACATTTGTACGATAAATGTGTGAGCAGTGATCGCCCCAGTGTTGTAAGATACCAGCTGTTGTTACGCGGTCGCTGAGAGGCTGTGTTAGGGGAACGTCTCATCTGGAGAAACCTCTGGCTTGCTGTCCTTTCTGAAGAGCCAGGATTGTCTTATCTAATGGTATGTGCTCCGAGCTATGTTGGGAGCCAGGCCATTGTAAGCCCTCATTTTAGGGCAGGGCTTTTGGGAGGGAGTCAAGCCTCTCCCAAGGGTAGCAATGCACAGTTTAGTAGTAGGCAAACAGTACTCAGCACTGGCTTGTCAGTAAGCAGTGGGAACTGAGAACCATCTCAACCTGCCAGCTAAGGTCTCATAAATCAATAGTGTAGAGTATCTGGGTGCTCCGAGGCGAGAGCAGCTGCTCACCTGGAAGTGTGACCTTCTTGTGTTCACAGAGGAAGCCATCCCGGCTGTCTGCAAAACACGGACGGTTATATACGAGATACCTCGGAGTCAGATTGATCCCACCTCTGCAAATTTCCTGATATGGCCCCCGTGCGTGGAGGTGAAACGTTGCACTGGCTGCTGCAACACCAGCAGCGTGAAGTGCCAGCCATCGCGGATACATCACAGAAGTGTCAAGGTGAGCAAACCGCGGCTGCAGGGCGAGAAGTCTGAGTAACCCAGGAGACCCTGTGGCTGTTGTGCAGGACCTGGACCTGCACTGTCTGTCCATCCTCACAGCCGCAGGGTGAGATGCAGGGCTCCTCTCTGTTTTGAGGGAGCAGGCAGCCTTTTCAAGTGACGTGATCATTGGAAAGTCTTGGGTTTGGATTTGATTTTCATGGGATTCCCTTTAGGTTTTTCTTGTTTTGCAATGAAAATAAAGTTGATTGTGTCTTTTCCCATGATCTTGCACGGTACAAATCGTGAAGTTCAGAAGACAGAATAGCTCGAGGGGCATTCAACTTAAAAAAACAAACACGTCACGTTGTGGAATGCCATTTTCTTAATTAAATATCATGCAGCCTAAATTGGGCTTTTATATTTGACAACATAAGGCTTTTGATCTGAAAAAATGTGTTTCAAATTATTTTACCCCAGGGATAGAAGACTCAACAGCTTCATGCTGTATTTACTCATTAGACAGAATCTCTGTTGCAGTTTTCCAGTAAATATTATGTGAAATATTTCTGATGCTCATCTGGCCTCTCTGTGTTCTAACTTTTATCAGTATTTAAACAAGTAGTGTTGATCTACATCTGCTTGTAGGAGATTAGACGAACACTTAGCATTTATACTGTTAAGACTCTGAGTTCTTGTTGCCCTGAGTACTTCAAGAGTGGAATTGAAAAAAACTCACCCCACATTCTTGAACATAAAATTGCCCAGCACACTGAGCCCTGCAATGGATTTCTCGCTGAGAAAGGTGCTGTTGGTGCAGCGCTGTCCATCCCACAGACAAGATAAGGCATCTAAGTGATTGCTTTGTTTTTATACACACAGGCAGGCATCTCAGAAGGATTTCTTTTCCTTTTCCATTTCTGAGCATCTGGAAAAAAAGCGTTCACACCCAATTAAGCTGGAGAATCATCTGGACAGATTCCCTCAGTCTTACCCAAACTAATTATTCTTTACACTTGCTTTGTGCCTTCCTTTGTGGGATACGCTTTGCAGACATAATTGTAAATGAGCAAAACACTGGGATCGATAACTGCTCGAGGGCTGAGATCAAACTGGGGAAGGTGAAGCACTGCAACTGTGAGCCATTCAGGGTAGGAGCTAAACGGGAAAGTGCCTCAGGGTGACAATATCTAGTGCCTTTGGGTTTGTTAAAGCTTCCCGTCAGTTTTGTGTAGGAACAAATAGGTACAAAGCAGCAGGAGAGGCCCAGGAAAGAGTGGAGCCCTGTATTGTGCACTTGCTGTTGGTGCTTGTGTGTGGCATTGCGTCTCTGTGCTTGTTTCCTGCCTCTGCAGTGATCGGAAAGATTAGACAGAGAGAGAGGCTTGGCTGTCAAAGTCCCCTGCTGCTGGGGACACTGAGGGTTCCCTAGGTGCTGCAAAGTCCACAACTGGCAGCAGCTTTGCGGGATGTCATGGCCGGAGCTGCTTCCCCAGCACAGCGCCACGTTAAAGGGGTCTTAGTTTCTCATTCAGGCTCCTGATACGGTTTTTAGTGCCTTAGGTTTGCTTTCATTTCAGTGGGGCGCAAGCTCAAAGTAGGCTCAGCTGAGCAGCTGCTTTCTGTGGCTGTGTAGATGTGTTGCCACCAGCACTATCAATATCTGTCAGCCAGCTTTGGAGGACCTCTTTATTTTTTTTTCCTTTTCCGAGCTCCAAGGCTGCTCCAAACAGTCGTTAAGCAGAAGGGGGAAAAAAAGGACAAGAGGTCAAGCAGGAACAGGATGTTCATTGTAAAGGTTGTAGGCTGACCCCACTGTCACACCAGAAATCTCTGAACAGAATCCATATTTATGCCCTCCAGAGTCAGATCCTCTTGTAGCTTTGATATAATTGATGGGTTTATGAGCCTTTTGCCAAACCTGCATTCAGAGCTGAATGTCTGCTCTTGCCATTAAGCAGTTGGCCCAGAGTGAGGGTCGCTGGAAAGGTAGGGGGAGCGGTTTTGGAGAGCCGTCTCAGCTGTTCCTGCGGTGCGGTTGGAAAGCCGTCTTGTGTTTTCCCCTGATGTCAGACTGCATAAAAGCCCTCTTTTGATTGAACATTGAAAAGGCTTTCCCCGCTTCCTCCTCATTGACAAGGTAGTGAGATCATAGCTGGCCCATTCACACTAGAAAAATGTTCATCCAGAAAGGTCAGCAAGCGGGTTTGCATCACCCAACAGCAAAAGCAGAGGGTGTTTTCTTTGTCTCACTGAGGGCCACTGTAGTCAAGGTTAAGAGACAGCGGCTGCAGTGTGGGAGGGGCAGCCGAGGTGCTTGTATTGGGGCATTCCGTTCCTGGGACACAATTCACAGGCTGTAGGGCTCAGGCACGTCCCTGCTTTGCCTTTGCTGAGCTTTGCTCAGTGCAGTCTCATTAATGAGCTTGTGGAACTGGAGATGTAGGGATGCTCCAAGCAGGGGTTTTGGTGCAACAGCTTCCCTGAAATGGCTCCTCCAGGGTTCCCTGTTCATGGTGTGCGATTCACCTTGCACCATAACAGAGTGAGCACAGCCTGGTCCCCCAGAGGTCTCAGTTCAGCAGTCTCACCCATCCAGCACTGCAGAAGTTGGGCTGAAATAGAGGTGCTGGTTGAGAGTTGTTCTTTGATCGGGAGCAAGGAGTTGCCTTTTGCTCCTGACAGAGTAATGCTGACAAGGACTGGTGAGTTAGGGGTGCTGGTGTCTGTTACAGATAAATTTCCTCCTGTCTGCAAAAGCATTTCAGTAACATCTGCAGATTCTGTTGCTTCTGTACAGTGGGATCAAATATTTATCAAAAGTACCAGACCATGATTTATTTGGGGAGTTTCTGAACTCAGCCTTCCCAAGAGGTTTTTCATCAGGTTGTGCATGAAGTTTGTAGTGGGTTTGGTCACAGCAGCAAAAAAGTATTTAGTATTTTATTATTAATATCTATAGATATGTCTATTTAATAGAATAAATCGTGCTGATACTGCTGATCCTCAGGAGCCAAGCTGCCTGCTGCAGTTGTTTGCAGCAATGCTGGTTCCCAAGCTGAGAAACAAGACCTAAATCGCTCCCATCTACCTCAGCTTTGCCTTCTGCTTGGCCCTGAACCACAGCCCTACCTGCTTTAGCCATTTCTGAATATTCAATGTTGAGCTGATTTGGGGAAATTTAACCTAGTGTATTTTTAAATCAATTAGTATGAGGGAAGGAGGCAGAGAAAAGGGGATGGAAGGTGGTGGTGGGGATGCAGGAGCAGCTCCTCAGCTGCCATCTGGGGTTTGTCCAGAGTGGTTTTAGAGAGACAAGGGGAAAAGTGCAGACTAGTGGAGTTCAGGAGAGCTGCCCAGTCTCTGAAGAAGTTAGAAAGCCCTTGAGGAACAAATGGTGTGTGTACGTAAAACAGCCCTATGTAACGTTCTCAGGTTTAAGAACATTTTTCTTCAGTGTCTCCATCATCAGGATAATGGGTTCTAGTTGTAGCTTAAGCGAAGGTGGCAGCCAGTGCTTGGTGGGACCTGCAGCAGGGCCAGCTGGCAGGTTCCAAAGGCCAGTTTAAGAGTGGGAGAAGTAAGGGAGACCCTGGTGCAGGTGAAGACAAGATGGAACACTGGAGTGGTGCCCCCCAAGCATCTGTGTCACCGTGAGTCACCAGGCAGAGGGCAGGGTCAGGCTGCTGCCATCCCCAGTCCCCAGGGCTGTGCAAGGGTGACCCTCTCTGTGCTCTGACGGGACAGAGCTCTCCTCTGCAAGGAGAACTCTCTCTACCCAACTCTCAATAACTGTGCAGGAGGGTTTTATGAGCTGTAGGGATTTTGCCAGAGAAGTGCCCTGTGAGTGTCTTTAATGGGTATTTGAGCATGGGTGGCTGCCAGGCTGTGAAGCTGCTGATCTGCCTGCTGTGTCCCATCCTGCCTGTGCTGGGGAGGCACCTCAGCTGGCACTGGGTGTCCTGGAAGGCACCCTGCCAGTCTTGGGTCCTGTCCCTGGAGCAATGGCTTTGGTTCTGTGAAACGCTTGATGAGTTGCCAGGCCCTGCAGGATCCCTGTTCACTCCTGTGCTGTTTGACGTGACTTCCTTGCAGACATGAGGGTTGTAGAGGTCACAGTTGCGAGTGAAGGAAGGTTTTCTCTCTGTTGCATCAGCACACTTTTATTTCAGAATGGAAGGACAAGATGCTTCCAAAAAGCATCCTCATTCAGTCGTTGTTTGGTTGTATTTCCCATCCTGTACTTAGCTGTCAGCCACAGCAGTGCTGCTGTTATGAGGAATCTTCTGCACTGAGGCTTCACTTCTTCCGAGTTCCTGCCCTGGTCAATTTTGCCTTTGGGCTAGAAGTGTTTTGGACACTCCTGCTTACAGCCTTGTTTTCCTCCTGCTCTTCCTTGGTGGCTTCACCTCCTGGAGAAGCTCTAGAAAAGGCGTTCTCATGCCGTTTCCCTTAGGCGACATATCTTTATCAGGTTCTATTTTCATCCTACTTACCTAGTCACTAGAGCATGTGGCAGGACAGTACCTAGAGGCTGCCTTGATGCAAGTATTCTGCCACTGATTGTTCACCACTGATTTCAGGTCTTGCTTGTAAGAGAGTCTGTGCATTGTGTCGCTTTGGAACATCCGAGGGCTTTTAGTTTTTGTTGTGTTGGAGACAGGCAGCTGATGTTGGTTTATTGAGGACCGATCATCTCAAATCATAGAATTATTAGGGATTGCAAGGGACCTCAAAAGATCATCTAATCCAATCCTCCTGCAACAGCAGGATCACCTAGACCAAATCGCACAGGAACACATCCAGGCGGGTCTTGAACATCTCCGGTGAAGTTTAGATTAGCATCCTGCGTGGCAGTGGGTGTTAACAGGTGACACAGACACAGCGACTTGCCTGGCCTGTGCTGCTTCAGGCGGACTACTTGCAGCACTTTAGAAAATGACCTTCCTTTAACTTGTGTGGCATGGAGCAGGGCAGTGGGCTGGATTGTGTTATAACTACAGCGCAGGAAAAACCAACTTGTGAATTCATGATGGCTCTGTTCTTCCAAGTGTTGTCTCTTGGAGTCATTTTTGCCGTTGTTTAGTACCAGACAGTGACAGGAGTTGCATGTCTTCCACGCTGGAAAAGGAAGCAAAACAAGGACAGACTTTTCAAGCTTGATTGCAGTTTATTTTTGTTGTGTGTAATTTTCAATAAGACTGGTTTGTTCTAACAGCTGTAATAAGCACGGCAGATCTGAAAGCTGTTTCGTGATTGCTGGGTCTCTTTCTTTGTCTCTGATGGTGGAGGTGTCTTAATTACTGTTTGTTTTTGTAAATTTTAAGGATTAGTCACCCTTTGATGCCAGATGACTCAGTTGTGCCATGCGTTTTCAACTCTTTGCGTTCAAAGGCTCGATGGAGTTGGGTTCTCATAGGAGATTTGGAACCATTCTGCTTCAATCCATTGTTAATTCTTTCAGCAAAAGCAGTCTTGTATTTCTAGACCAGCTCTTAAGCTCTTTATGTGGAGATGTGGCAGTTTTGGAAGATGCTTTTAGTGTGGACACTCTAGCTACTGCATCTGTCTCTCTGCAACTTCTGTTTGCTGGGTAAATGACAATCACCTACAGATCCTGTTGATACAAGAGGTAGTGACTATGGATTGGAACTCCTTGCACCAGGAGAGTGATGCCACATCTCCTGCTGACATCAACAAGGCCAGGATTTTGCTCTAGCTTCTGTTACTGTCATCCGGAGCTCCTCGGTAATTCGTGTCCACAGGGCCAGGAGAGTGTCTCTGGGAACTGGGAAGGTGGTGGCTTTGTCCAGCCACTCTGATTTTGTGACACTGTTGTTCCAGTTTTGAGAGGGCCAGGGAATGATTTTCGTAGTGTGAAGATTGATTTGGAGGATTAAATCTCCACCAAACACACAAGTGAACCATTACCAGGAGAGTCTAGTGTAATCATGGTGCTGCATTTGGTCATTAACTGGAGCTTTTGGTTGTTGAGACTTCATGGCTTTGCCAAGTAATTTCTGTAGAGATGACCAGCCTCTCTCACCCTTCTGCTCCCTCACCTGTCTTACTGCCAGTGCATACCTGCACTACATGGTCCTCGTGTTTGTGGAGACAGCCACACTGCAGCCCCCTTTTGTGAAGTTGTAGACAGGACTGAGGGGCTCTGACTTCATTTAAATAATTTTAATTTCAGGCCAGTTGTTACCCCTTCTTCCTGCAGTGTTTAAGGCAATTGTAAACTAAACACTGGACTCCCTACACAATGTCTAGCCTTCTCTGCCCACCTGTGTGTGGCCAGAGCTTCTTCAGCATGCTTCTTCCTCCAGCCTCACCTTGCCCTCAGACTTTTACTTGAGGAAGCCAGTGCTTTCTCCCAGAGCAGAGCAGAGCAGTGCCAGTTGGAAGCAGTGGGGTGGACTGGAGAGAAATCGTGTATCTGCCAGCGATCCAGCATAGAGCCAAAAGCTGGGTTCAGTTTGTGAGTGGTAGTTTCTCTGGACATAAAAATGGTGTAGGGGAGCTCCTGTAAACAAGGTCATGGCAAGAAGTGAGATTGCTGCTTTCAAACCTGATATTCAGCTCCTGGTTCTGTAGAGTTGTGCACTTCATGTTCAGAGGGCTCCAGAGACACCATTTAGTGAATGATAAAATTACCAACCAACCTAATACCTTCACCGTTAGCCTTCAGCTGGAGGGCAGTGGTCAACACGAAGAGAAGATCGTGCTGCAAACGGCAGTCTGCACGAACAACCTCTGCTGTGACTCCTTGCAGCAGTGTGCTGGGATGTATGTGGAAACAGAGGCGCTTACAACTTCAGCCTGAGTTGAATGGGAAACTGGTTTTATCTCTTGGGGGAAAAGAAACTGCTGAACCTGGATAAACAAACAGTCTGTGCAATAAATAGCTACACGATGCACAATTAAGATAAAAGGTGATTAGTATGCTAACGTTTTGTATGGGCTTGGCTACATTAAAATAGGTATGGAGTTGTCTGTCTTCAGTTCTGAACTATAACTGTGTTGCTGTGTCTCAGTACGTACCTCATCGTATTTTATAGGTGGCAAAAGTGGAGTATGTTAGAAAAAAGCCAAAATTAAAAGAAGTTCTGGTGAGATTAGAAGAGCATATGGAATGCACCTGTACATCATCAAATACTAATTCAGATTATAGAGAAGAAGAAACTGGTATGTTTTCCTTTTATTTTTGCATTATGCTGATTTCATATGGACCTTACTTTTATATTAGTAAAGAATGTAAAGCAAACTGTGCTTCCAGTGAACTCAGTAGAGAAGCTCCCAGCTCCTCCTCTGTGTGTTGAAGATAAAAAATGAGGGCGAGTTTGTGTTGTATAAAGAGATTGGATTTGAAGTCCTGAGCTCTCATGAGGTTAGCGTTCAAATCGATGTAAATGCCCAGTAGTATCCAGGTCTTGCTTAAGCAAGTTAAAGGTTGTCATGTTGCAGCTCATTGGTGAACTCTGTTGCCTAATTTCTTTAGACTTTATGGAGACAGGCCTAAAGCTGAGATTTACTTGGCCTTGGGGAAAATATTAATAGAATAAATGTAAAGCACTCAGGAATAAATCGAGTACTCAAGAGCAAGGAGTTTTGAAACAACATTCCCTGTTCCTGTTGCTTCCTTACGTGTACGTAGTACAGAACTTACTGTCAGTTGTCACATTAAACCTGGGTTTTCCTTATCAACACAACATTTAAGTTACCATGGGAAGGATTTACGGGGAAAAATATTTACTTTCAGTCTCACTTTCATAAAACCATCTGAAATCATAAGCTCAGACCTCACTGTGGTGCAATCAGTGTAGAACGGACACGTACTCGAGAAACCCTCTACCGTAGGTGGGACATCTCCCTTTCTCCTGAGTTTGGGTGAAAGCAGCCTCAAAAGTTTGTTTTGCACCTTTGCTGGAAATTCAGGAGAGGAGTAGACCCCCACCCACCTGAAGAATTAGAGTCAGTGAGAAGCAGGTAAATACAGGAGGAAAGCTGTCCCAAGGTGATGGGTTTGGTAGGTGGCTGGGTAAGGAAGGGCTCTCTGTACTGTCTCCACCCAGCATGGAGCTACAAATTTGGTCTAAACGAATGTTGATTCCAGTTGCTATGTACTGAGCAGAAGGACTAGAACCTGTATAAAAGGAAAGTTAAGCCTCTGCTGTTTGGACACCTCTGCTTTATTGGACATCGATTTATAAGCGGAGCTCAGTGTTTTAGCTGAAACTAGGTTGAGTTACAAGTAGACAAACCCGCTTCTAAACCAGTTGCTTTCATGTGTGTGCGGTTTAAAAGCTTTTTCTATGTCTTCTGTTTGGAAAAAAGTTCCATCAGATCGATGTCAGTTTTCCAAAATGTCTTTAATCGCCAAAGTTACGGTTTTAAGATGAAAACCCTTCTTTCCGATGTGCATGAAAGACGGGCCAGGACTGTCACCGAAGAGTACAGGTTTCTAGGATTTAATTACTGATAGGAACGAAACTTGCACCAGCAAGTGGATGGTGAGCTTCTGAAAATAGCTTAACTACGGAGCTGAAAGCAAATGTTGGGGACTGCATGGTAACAGTGATTATAGACGGTCTTGGAAATGACGTTTGCGATGCCGGCTTCGGCTATTGTTGCTTTATTTAATGTCCTTGTTTTGTGAATGGAATGTCAAACCAGGCGCTGTGAAGTTATGACTTAATGCAGGGGGTGATGAGATGTAACCGGTCTGGGCATTTATTACTTCAGTGTTCGACGAAATGCATTACCTTAGGGCTTTTTACCAGCCCTGCCCTTGTGTTAACAGGAAGGCCTAGGGAATCAGGTAAAAAACGGAAACGAAAAAAGTTAAAACCAACATAAAACCTACTGGAACTATTTGATATTCAGGTAGGACCTATATGCTGAACACCCTAATAGCACAAGTACTGGAAAACTTAATCAAATATCATCACTTCAACTTAATCACTGTTCAAAATCTTGACACTTGCTACCTCAAGGCTGCAAAGAGATTAGATCTGATTGGCTTTGATAATTCTACCTGCTGGTATTTTTCCTTTAAGCTCCACATCACCATCAGCATCTTACATTCTCGAGCTACTTCCTTTTCTTGCCTTTTATGTTTCTTTTATTGGAGGGTGCTAATACTTCAGCTTCTGAAATCTCGAGTTCCATTGCCTCTGCTTTAATTTCATTGATTTCTGAGGTCACAGCCTCACATAATAATGCATGAATGAGTTGCCAGGTTACCTGTTTTTGTGTTCCCAGTCGTTGGCTCTAAGACGCTGAGTGTACAGAGAGCAAACACTGCTACATGCGTGACCATCAAACCCATGTTTTGGCACGAACTGGGGTTGATTGTACGTGCACCAGAGATGGTCTGATGACCTGCCTACCTGACAAAGGAGATGCTTAGAAGTACCAAGTTTTTGTGTGGCAGGGCTCTGCTTCCACCAGAAATTTAAGATTTGGGTTTTTTGGTTTGTTCAGTCTCAGTGGGATGATGACAGTCAGTCATCCAAATTCATAAGGCTCTCAGTGTAGTGAGAAGCTAACACCCTCTCAAAGCAAAAATGACTGAAATCCTTTGGCCAACGTATTAGCGATGTGTGATGATGGCGATACACGCTCCAAATTAAATACAGGGTTTCTGTTTCTTAATGACTTGAAATGATGTAAACGGCAGCGTTTGCAACTGCTTCTAGCACTTGGAAGGGGGACGATTTGGGTTTCGCAGTGTGTGTGCCTAGTGCCTGGATGACGGAGGATTTCATTTCAAGCACCTACTTTTGCCTGTGACCTCCCAGTGGCAGTTTGCATTTGTGCCCGTGTTTCGTGTCTCAAGAATGCTAAACTTGATATCCTGTTTCAGATTAACAGGTATTTATTGGGAGTAGTGTGATAGAAGCAAAGATTTTCTAAAATTCAACTTTAAAAGTGAGCATGTAAACCCAATCAAAACAGCATTTAGAACTTCTTGTCCCAGGTTAGTGGCTCTTCGCGCAGAACAAGTCTTTTTTTTTTAAGTCATCTGCTTAGAGGACAGGACCTTTGATTCTAATCATAGAGTTATTGTATCTTTTTTCTCTCCTGCAGATGTAAGGTGAAAATAAGCTAGAAAAAAAACTTCTCTCTGGGACATGGATGTACATGGTTTGTTACATTCCTGAACCTACTATGTATGGTGCTTATTGACTGTATTCTTGATTTGTTCTCCCGTGCGGAAAAAAAACTGGCTCAAAAGAACACTTAATGAGAACAAAGAGACTATGTACATTTGTTCAATGTGACATCAAAGCAAGTATTGTAGCACTCTGTGAAACAATAGGAAGCTTCCCTGTCCAAACAAAAAAAGAAAAAAAAAAAGAGAGAAACAGAAAAGAAAAAAAAAGACAGTTGAATGGCTGGAGGATACCAAAAGTACTCGAAAACATGACAAAAATCTAAGTGAATAGTGGATTTCTGTCAGAGCAGTCAACGGTGCTTTACGTCAAGAAATGTGCCTGCGTTCTTGATGAAGATGGATGGACACTGGTGGACTTCAGGCACAAAAAAAAAGCAGGAATGTATGAAATGATCAAATGCCACGCAAACTCTATAGAACAATACATCCTTGCTTGGTGGTGTTTTAAAAGTCTATACAAACAAAAAAAACCAACCTTCTGGGGAGCCTTAAGTGGATTTTTTTTTTTTTACACCATAAAGTGATTATTAAGTTTTCTTTTTACTCTTTGCCTAGCTTTTTATTATCTCTTGGACTACGTTTGCCAATAACACACATGAAAGACTGGTATAACAATAAAAAGAACACAAAACGTCATGGTGTTTCTCCTAGTGGGATGCAAACTAATGAGATGTATTAAAATAAAAATGGTATACCTATGCATAATTTTCTAGACATTTCTTGGTTTATGTTCCCCAACCTCCCCACCTCCTGCCCCGTAATTTAAAGCATTTACATGAGAAGAAAACAGAGATGTGCGTAAACAAATCATAGGATATCCATGCAAAAATCCTTCTATTTTTTTTTTCTCCTCTAAGACTTATGCCAGTTGCCTACTAGTGCTATTGTGTTAGCAATTGTCATTCTTATCAGTATACAGGATACTTTTATTTCACATGTTGGAGCTGTGTGAAATGTACAAATTCTTGTATCTGCATTGTACAATGTCATGGTGGCATGGGAACTACCTTGCTGCAGAATATTTGAACAAAACCTAAAATTCTTTATTTTTGGTAAAATGTTATGCTTTATGTGTATTCAACAGAAATATGTGTTTTTGTAAAGGTGAAGTTTGTATTTTTATCTAAAAATTAACAGTTTTATATACCTGAGAAAGCCTGCTATGTTTTCTTGAACCAAAAAAATGAAAAAAAAAAGAAAAAAAATTAAAAAAAAAGCATTTTGTGGTCATATTTTTGTAGGAGAAGATCCCCAATAACATCCAAATCTATTTTAACTATAGCAGGGCAGATAAAATACTCTGGCACCAGGTCCTGAGTTTCCAAAGTGCCAGAGGATTAAATGTTCAGTTCCCCGCAGATTGCGGCGGGAGCCACACGGCTAAACCCTTCTGCACTGCTTTGGAAACGTAGGGCTGTGCCAGGTATGACATGGCTACTCACTTGGCCAGTGTCGCTGCCCCACCCCAGTAGTTTGGATTCTGCACCCTTTGTTTCGTTTGGATTATCACATTGAATATGTAAAATGAACTACTGGATTCTTTCATTTGTGAAACATCTGGAGAGAGATGAAAGAGTTGTTCTTAGTTTGGAATGACGAAAACGTTTGTCTCGAAGTCAGTGTTTCCACTCAAATAAAAAAATACCTTCAGATGCGAATGAGCTGCAGAACCTGAAAAGAACAAAAGAGAGAGAGAGATTTTTAACCTTTCCATTTCTTTAAATATAGTTCAAACATTCCCCTTCCGTTCCTGTAGCTGTGTCCAACGTCAGCCGAACAAAGCAATGTTAGCTAACAGGCGTTATTGGCTTTGGACGCTAATGCAGAGATAGAGTTAGCCACCGTTCTATTCTGTGATCATCTTCCCAGTGTATTTGTTGAGCACCAAAACTGGAAATACATTTAACTGAGATTGTCTGTGCTTGTTTTTCACTAAGTGTACTGTTCACGATGTTATGCACATGAATGTATGTGTCTGCGTTTAAAGAAGTGTATAAAATGTAATTTATATATTTATGTTTCAGTGGGATGCCAATGATGTTGCTCCGTTCCTTTTTTTGTCTGAAAGATACCCAGTGAACCCCCACCCCCATATATCCATTAAAATCATGTAGATGAAAAGCATTATGTGACCCACTCAGACACTGTGCCAGGTATGGAAAGGTCGTTGGAGCCACTTGGGTGGAACAGTGTGCAAAACAACTCTTAAATCGGAGTCCTGTGGTTGCACTGGCGTAAGGAGGTTGCTTTTGGATGTGTGAGCCAGCTGCCCTGGAGTAACTCCTGAGTATAGTGGAGCTCTGCTGATTTACACCACGAGTGAGTCTGGTCCGATAGTAAAACCTTGAGCATAAAAGCAGGCTGAGAGGCTTGTGTTTGGCTGGTGCCAGCAAGTAACCGTGTTGGGCCAAATTCAGCAAAGCAGGACAGACTGAAGACTGAGTGGAGTCTATTCCAGTAGTTGTTTGTTTGAGACTCGGTAGTCTTGAGTTGAGTTTGTTGCCAGGAATGAAGCGCCTAGGAGTCTTTGTTCTCCATTACAGTGTTTATATGGCAGAAAACACTAAAATCTCAGGGCTATATTCTCAGCTAGTACAAATTGGCAAATGTTCTTGACTTCAGCTGCCCCTAAGCTAATTTACATCAGATGATGATCCAGTCCATGGTTTTTAAAATACAAGGAGTAGTGTCACGACGTGAGCATCACTTACTGTAGTCCAGCTGAGATACTACCCGCCAGCCTGTCAAACACTGCTGGCTGTGGTGTTAGTCCTTCTTCTTCAAAGTGGCAGATACAACCAGAAGGAACAGTAGCATTAAAGGTTGTGATACAGGAGACATTAATTCAAAGTTAAGTTGGACATTTCAAGGGCCATATCCTCAGCTGGTGTAAATTGCCATCGCTCCGTTGCCTGCAGTGGAGCTGTACCAGGTTACACCACTTGAGGGGCTGGTCCCTCATTCTTGCTCATCCTTTTCACTACTCAGTCCTGCAGGGATCTCAGATTGTTGTGTATGGTTAATGTAATCCTGTGTTCTCTAATACTTAAGCACAATAAGTGAATATAAGAATGAGTGTCAGACTTAACTTTGAATGTCCGAGCTCTGGAGTGGTTTGTTTCACCATTGTGGCTGTAAATTAAACAGTTCTCTGTGCATTTGTGAATGCTGTGTCCTATCTTCTTCCGCTGTCTGCTGGAGGTGGACTCCATCTGGACTTGCAAAGTGCTGCACTTGGAGTGTTACAGGGAGGGGCGTGAGCAACGGGAGCCGCAAGACACCTGATGGACGGCTCTGTTATTTGTGGGGCGGGGGGCTAGTGCGGGGCTTAATGAAGGAGCTGAAGGTGGTAGTTGCTGTAAGCCACGTGTCCATGCAATCCTTTGACACCTTGTCGTTGCTGTCCGTGCACATACTAGGCAGACATTCAGGGGTAAAGCATTTGTCTGTTTTGCGCTCTGCGGTCGCTGCCTCTGTCTGGAGACTGGATCTGATTTGTTTTTGAGGGTGGTTTTTTCTGTGTCTGTGAGGGACTGCCCCAGAACTATCTCAGTGTTGCAATGCGGTGCATGATCGGTGATTCTCTAGTTGATTCATTGCATTTAATTTTGTGCTTCATCTTTCCAGAGCTGCCCTTCCTTCAATTGCTTTTTTTTGAGTGAAACCAAGGAGTTCATGGCAGTTTGCTTTCCTTTTCTCCTGTCCTCCATCCTGCTTGGCATCTGCTTTATTAGTGCCTGGTGACTGCAGGTGGTTGCTCCTGTCCAGCTCTTGAGGTGCCTAGGCAGCTCCAGCAGCTCCCTAAGCTTAGGCTTTTTCCTCTGCTTGGAACAGATTCTTGTGGGTCTCCTCCCTCCAATGAGCTTCAGCATTCCAGCTATGAGATGCTCTTGGCTGTCCTCCTCAGGTCTGTGTTGCCTGTCTGTAGTCTACTTTCCAGCTATTCTCCGCCTGATTTTCACATCCTTCCCTTTCTGTCTCTCAAAAATCATTTTCCCTTCCCAGGAGGATCTGTCTCTCTTCTCATGCCTGACAGAACAGCCTTGAATTTGTCCATCCCCAAGCCAATTGCTTTGTGTAGGCACATTGTGGAGAGAAAAGAGTCATCTTTGCATTGGGGAAATGCTCATTATCGAAGGCTAAAGCTCTCACCAGTTCCAGCAAGAGTGACTCTGGAGCAGTGGTGTCGAAGCTATCTCAGACATCTGACAGTTCAAATAAGATCAATGGCCCCATATATAATTTAATTTGAAAGTGTATCTGAAAGCAAAGTTGACATCTCAAAGCTACCTCAGACTCACGTGCTCGTGTTGTACTGCAAATGGAAAGGTTTTGTGTTTGTAGGCCAATTCCATGGGCTTGAAAATCTTCTGCCGAGTATTTATCTGACCCTTTGCCTTGGGCTGGAAGTCACGGTTGCTTTAAAGCAGAAACAATGCGGAGGTTTTCAGAGAAGTCATTCTCTTGGTGTTTCTAATACACAGCTTCTAGTCCCTGTAGAACCCAGAAACAGAGTCAGGTGGAAATTGTTTAAATCCATCAGAATCCCACTTTTTTCGTGTCAGGTAACAGAAAAGCCTGTCAGAGTGGCAGTCCTCAAAACTCAGCCTGTGTTCTGTATTTATCCTTCCATTTAATGACTGTGTGTTTTCCCATGTTTGAATAGTGAGGTGTGATTCCATGTCTGAGCTCTTCTGTGCTGCTCTTTGCTGTAGCATCTCGGTGGCACAGCCCTGAGAAGGTTCGTACCCCTATCTCCTCTGAAATAAAGAACTATTGTTATCCCATTTTAGGCGAGACCGAGGCATGGAGAAATGACTGTGCAAGGTCACACAGGAGGGCTATGGCAGAACAAGGGCTAGGACTCAGATCTGAGTGCTCATCCAGTGCCCTAAATCACACGACCATCTTCCCTTTCCAGGAATGAATCCATGCACCCTTAGAGCTAAATACTGAAAAGACTGGGGGTAAGTCATTTTGCCTAATTATTGTGCATTGGATATATGATCAAAAGCCACTGCCGCATCATCAGAGCATGTAGTGAGTGGTGAAAATCCAGCCTTCTGCTGCCTTTTGTGCTGTCATGAGTTAGTAATTTCCTGCATCTCTAAGGAGTCAACCTTTGGTGACTTACAGTGAAAATTATGCACTTAGAACAAACCAAGGCTCAGAATTTATGGGAATTTACCAAAATTCAGTAGACAGTTTTCATTCTGCTTAAGTGTTGTTCATTCCTTTTATGGTGTGGGGTAACTTTTCCTAAGGGAACTGATTTTATCATGGGCCCAATCCTCATTTTTATTTTTCCCAGGCCCTAATGTGGAAAAGCACTTTAAGAGTTGCCTGTTTGCCCTTCCTCAAACTACTGCCTAAGCACGCTCATAATGTTGGACAAACATCCCACTGACCTCAGGCAAACAGAGCAGAGTTGATGCTATGTTACTCTTTTTAAGCACAGTATACCTTCCTGCAGGGTCCCAGTTGTAGTATGGGGGTCTTCATGCTCTTAAAAGTGTTAAAGTACGTTGTAAGCCAGCCCAAAGTCGATATAAGAAGCCTAGAACTAGGAAACCAGCTGGGGGAATCCCACTCCCTCGTGCGTTAAGCCAATCCAAAGTTGATGTGAGAAGCCTAGAACTAGAAAACCAGCTGGGGGAATTCCACTGTCCTCTACTTCCATGGAGGTTGTCATATTGGAATAAGTATCTGTTCTTTTTTTGGGAAAGCACTTGGCTGGCGTGGGTAGGTTCAGGACTGCATCACTGATGCCAGTGAGCCCTGGCATTAGTTTGGGTACCACAGAGACTATAATTCGGAAGCTCACGGTAATGCCCGTAACACAAACTTGAGATGGGAGGAAGTAACAACCGCAGATTTAATGTGAAAGTCGGCAACTTTGAGTTTAGGGAAGAACCCTCAAGGAATTAGAAGATGACATGAAGAAGGCAAAAGCTTGATCATTCATTTTTCAGTCCAATTACCCGTCCCTTTGGTCATTCCAGTGATTTGCTGCATCAGGCTAAGTCATGTGCTGAAGTAGTTCAGAATCACTACAAGACATAAAAATGTTATGGCTAGTTCTCGTAGATCTGCTGCCTATTATCATGGCTTATGACTGCCAGGTGGGGCCTGCAATCGCAGCTGTAAATCGGAGAACAAGTCATAGGTTAGGTGCTGTTTTCCTTAGAGATTGTCTCCAAGTTTGTGTTCTGTGTGCCGGTCTCTCGAGTGACGCGTGGTGAGCTTTTGCTCAGGTGTACAGTCAGGGAGACATCATTCCCAACCTGGAACCAAGGAAGTGCTAACTCTTGGTTTTGTTCATGTTCATCGGATGAAATTCTGGCAACATCCTGATGATAGAATCTCTGTCACTGAAGGCTTCAGTGTCACATCCTTCCAGTGTTACCTCTCCCCCTAGAGGGGTATCCAGTCATTGTTAGGTGTGACTCATTCACAGGCTATCAAATCTGGCTTGGTTTGTTAAAGAGTCTAGAAATGTGTGTTTGGACTGGTATTTGTGTGTGTCAAAGGTCTTTGGGGGTCTTAGATTAAATACAAAGGAAGTCTGACTTGGGATCTTGAACAGAAATAAATCCATCTATGAAGGCTGGAGTAGTCCTTAGAACAGAGGAGCCAAGCTTGTAACCAGTGATGCTCTCTCACCTTCCCAAGCTCAAGCCTGGTGTTCAGGCCTGCATGTGTTATCTCTGATCTTGCATCATAAAGGAAACTGGCTTCACTGTCCATCTTTGGAATGGACACTAGTTGTTAAGATCAGGAATGCAAAAGCCAGAAGCATCCAGAGATGCAGTTGAGCCCATAGTGCTCCAAATCTCTTGGGAGTTTTGAGAACATCTTGAGAAGTTTTGAGAACTTCTTGGAAGCAATCACAGAGAAGTAGAAGAAAAGCCTGCTGGATGCTGCTGAAAATCCCACCCTGCTTTCTTGGGCAGTTAAGAAAAGAATCCATGTAATGAGCATTCAGCCACAAAGTAGGTGTTTGTCGAAAACGCTCCGTGCTGCTTAATTCTCCCGGCAGTTAATGACCATCTTCACAGACCATAATACTCGAATACTTTGCTTATCGATACATCAGGGCTTGGATGAACTTTGAGACGTATGAAAATGCGACACTCCTTAGGCCGATGGGAGCTCCGTGTTCTGGTAACTGATCAACCCATTACATAATCGCCTGGATCGCCAGCTCCGCTGCCTTCTCCGGAGGCGACGGGCACCTGAAGCTCTGGTCACGAAGCAGGGAGCGCTGGCATGTTTTGCTGTTCAGTGTTGTTGTAAAAATAGACAGATTTCCTGCAGCAGTTCAGACAAGAAAATCTGGAAAAGCCGTTTCCCACAGAGACTCATCCCCGCTGGAATTCGCCGAGGTCCCCGGATGCGAGCGTGTGTCGGTGGAGAACAGAAAGCAGCGACTTTGTTTAGGGAAGCCTCTGACCTGTCAAAAATGCGGAGCATTTGTTACCAGACTTTTCCTTGGCAATTAGCGGGTAGAATTACTCATAGACATTGTTTTGTTTGCTCACAAGGGGAGAAGCAAGACATAAATCCATGATATCCCCTGTTTGACCACAAGAAAGAAGACTCTGTTCACAGAGGGCCTGTGGGTGAAGTGCTGAGCGGCCTCAACTCCCTCTAGGGATGAACTCAAACTTGTAGACCTCAGTGAAGTATCCGGCCTCCAGAAGTGCTGGGACATCCCTCGCTGTGTTTTTGTTCATCAGTCTTGGTGGATTTGGGCATCCAATTTTGAGTTGTTTTCAACAAGACTTCCAGGAAACCTCAGTTGGTTCTAGAACGCCTCTGTCTTTGCTCTGTAGAGAACCTAATTGTGACCCAGGGCTGTCACGACGAGCGTGGCTTTCCTTGTCTAGGAAATGGCCCTCAAATCTTAGGTTTGTTTTCTGTGCTCCGGTGTAGGTGCTTCCCAGCAGTGACTTTTCAAGAGCTCGTTGTGTGTTCTGTTTATTGCTGGGAATCGTCTACTCCAGACATCCTTCATCTTTTTCTTAGCCCTTTGGCTTTGCTATCTCTTCTGTATAGAGGTGGTGCTGCTTTTAGCTCAAGACCAGGGATGTTTCATGAGGTCAGAATGTCTGCTGTGGGCTCTGTTTTGCTGGATCCTGTTGTTGCCCAGCTGTGCCATCTGTGTGGGGCCAGAGAAGGAGCATGAGATGCTGAAGTGTTTTAGGGGTGCCAAGACATGGCTCCTCATGAGTGTTCCTGCATGGAGACACGCAGCCTCCCTGTCTACCACCAAGCACTGCAGTTTCCCCTTCTCGCCTTGCCGTGACCCTTACGCAGAGGAAGAGCTCACGCTGCATCGTGTGGTTGAGATGTGGTGACTGTTCAACAGTGAGAGATGCCCATGCAGACCGAGGGCTGTGTGCGTGTGCACTTGGGAGTGAGGATGTCTCTCGGTCCAAACTCTTCCACAGTAAAACAAGCTGCTCAGAAGTCTCCTTGGATCTGGGAAGCTTCACAAAAATATGTTCCGAATCTGAATTCCCCTTGACCACAATGAGTTTCCAAAGCGAAAATGAGAGAAGCAACTCATCCCAAACAGAGCATTTTCTTCAACAGGCCACGTGTGAGTCCTGCAGGTCAGCGCTCGGCTTGCGCCCTTTGCTGATGGCCACAGATACTGCCTTTAAATCAACCTGTCAGCTTGAATTCAGTAATAGGTTTCTCTTGCATGTGCTTCAGAAGAGCCTGGCTGGCAGCTTGCATCCAATTGTGTGAAGAGCCTGCCGGCCCATCCAGAATGCTTAGCCCGTGTCTGCACATCTAACGGGGAGTTTGTCACCTTGCTGAGGGGCGTTAGCGAATGGAAATGTTTCCTGTTAGCTCCTTGCGCTCCCCTAAGCTGTGTTTCAGCAAGAGAGTCAGTGGAAAGCCAAACTTGAGGCGTGTGGGATGTTTCTTTGATGTTACTGGTGCTTAAATTTGGGCGTGAGCTGAGCTGGCTTGCTGAGCTGAGCCCCTGAAGAGCCTACTGTGCTAACACCATGTCAGCTTAGTCTTTGCCTCTTACACGTTGTCTGGAATGATGTTAGCTCCAGAAGTGGTCTGCAGCCTTTCAGTAAACTGCTCCATAGCATTGAAGGGGAAGCTTTAACTATTTGGTGGCTTCCTACCAGCAAGCTCAGCTGCAGGATAAAGCCCGTAGCAGTGACTGCCTTCTCTGGGCCTCTAAGCTCTCTTCCTTATCTTCCTCAGCTTGTTTCTTTTCTAAGGCAATTGAAAGAAAAACCCCTCACTTTAAATAGTACCTTAAAGAGGCGGGAAATTAAGCAGATCACATACTCTTGATTTCTTTATCTCGCTTAATTAAGGAGAAGTTTGCCAATAGCGATTTGGTATTTCCTAAAACAAGCAGACATGAAGAACACTTTGAGCAACTTCAAAAGAATTTTCAGGCTAGATCAGGAAAAGATAAAACCAGAAGTGAAAACTTCTAATGCACTTTATAGCTCATTACTTGCAGGAAGTACATTGTTGTGTAGGATACTAATGACTTCTGCAGGGTGAGGCTTCCAAAAGGAGGAAAAAAGGCACCTTCTATATCTTAGAGGAAAGGTCTCTTATGAGAGGCATGGAGTGGTTGTACATAAAACTGGCTTGGATATGGTCCCGTGTGACTTGATCTAGATAATGATGCTGCTGTGGCGGGTGGACTGGACTAGATGACCTTTCAAGGTCCCTTCCAGTCCCTAACGTTCTGTGATTCTGTGGTCACATCACCTGGAAAGAGTCTACCTCTGGAAAAAGCTTTTTGAAGTGTCCAGGGTGCACCAGGGGATTTCTGTAGCAACTTCTTGGTCTGCCAAAAGTGATAAAGGGAAAGGCAAACATCTCTCCTGCTTTCAGCTGCCCTGTTCTACGCCCTGGAAGGCAGAAAGATTGCACCGGCTACATCCAGCAGCAGAGGGGACAGCAGTGGCACATCTGAAGTTCTCAGTCGGTAGTGGGGCCAGCAAAGTGAGAACAGCAAAACGGATCCTCGGGTTTGCGAGTGACACTGGTCTGGAAAATCACTGTTTGACAGAGTCTTAATTAACTCGGCTGAGGCAGTAATCCTAAAATCCTGGTTTTGGACATGGGCCTGAATCTCAAGGTACTGGGTTACTGCTAGTGAGCTGATGCTTTCAGAAGGGTTGTGAAGCAGGAGTATTTCACAGATGTAAAGCACTCGGAGATCCGATGGATGACAATTAACTGTTCTCTACTGTTTAAAGAGTTTCCTGGAGTCAGCCCCTCAATGGTGACCAGAGAGTTGAGGGGTTCTGCCCTAGGCTCAGCTCATGGTTTCAAGTCACAGAATCACAGAATCATCATGGCTGGAAAGGACCTCCAGGGTCATAGAGTCCAACCTTTATCCTAGTGTCTAACCACATCCACTTGTTCCTTAAACACCTCCAGGGGTGGTGACACCACCACCTCCCTGTGCAATCTATTCCACCCTCTCAGTAAAGAATTTCCTTTTAACATCCAATATAAACCTCCCCTGATGCAACTTGAGGCCATTTCCCCTCATCCTATCATCACTAATTTGAGAGAAGAGGCCAACACCAGCCTGCAGAGAGGTGGGGGTCAGGCTCTTCTCCCAAGTCATGAGAGACAGAACAAGAGGAAATGGCCTCAAGGTGCAAGGGGGGTTTACATTGAACATCGGAAAAATTTCTTCCCTGAAGATGTGGTCAGGGATTGGACCAGGCTGCCCAGGTAGGGGGTTGAGTCACTGTCCCTGGAGATGTTCAGAAACTGTATAGATGTGGTACTAGGACACATGGTTTAGTGGGCAGGGTGGCACAGGGTTGACAGCTGGACTTGATGATCTTGGGAGTCTCTTCCATCCTTAGTGATTCTGTGAATTCCAGACATGCTGTCCAGAGGGTAGCACCAGGCAGGGTTGGGTGCGCCTCTGCTGTGCGCAGAGCACTGCAGACATGCCATGCCTTGCTGTTCTCCGCTGCGGGGGACGTGTCCCCCTGCCAGCTCCTCTAAGTTGTAGGGATAGTTTTGCTGTACGTTTGAACACATCTTGGGCAGCAAGGCACTTCTGTCTGGTCTGAGGCACACAGGTAGTGATGCTTGAGCACCCTTGTGTTCGGGCAGGGTATTTAAATGTTGGATTAGTTTGCACCTTTAGACAGCCACGTACTTCTGAACTGGTGGTCACTGGAAGGCTGTCTGTCTTACTGGAAATCAAGAGGCATTTGCCCTTCAGAATAATAGAATCATTAGGGATTGGAAGGGACCACGAAAGGTCATCCAGTCCAATCCCCCTGCCACAGCAGGATCACCTAGACCAAGTCGCACAGGAGCACATCCAGGCGGGTCTTGCTACTAATGCTTGACAGTGAGACTTGGACTCCTGAGTCACAAAGATGCGTTTGCAAATGTTGTATCTGCCTTTCTGCTTCTCTGTAAATCAACCTGCTTGGCCTGAACCGAATGTTTAAATAATAAACAGCTGAAGGACAGTCAGACTGGTGCTTTCTGAGCGTTTCCCTCATGAAGTGCTTAGGGTCACATGGCATCTGCTCTGACCTTAAGGACCTGCTTTCTGGAGGCTTTTTTAAGGATGCTAACAAGCCTCACATTTTAACTAGCCGTTAAATAAGCCAGTCAGTGGTAACTATTCAGGACAGGGATTAGAAGAGTATTCTTGCTGGGATACAAGATGGCTCTGTCCATGTGCTGGCCAGGGATGAAGGGCTGGAAAACTGTGTGGTGGAAGAGACTATTAATGTGATTTTCCACAACTTTCCTTGCAGCTGCATTTTTGAGGAGAGAGAGTGAGAGATGGCTAGGCTTGCAGTAACATGTTGTGCCGTCATAAATGCTACAGCCACCATCTGTTTCCAGCCCACGACTTGAAAGAAAACTGAGCAGTAATCTCATAATTCACATGAGCGTTTTACACTTGTGAACCCTTCCCAACCTTTGTCTAATAACGAGGGGAGTGCATGGTGCTAAGGTTTGTATTTTTCCTGCATGTATTAGTGTTTATTTGTATGTCTCTTCATGTTTCGTTGTTTTGTGGTTGTTTTGTTTTGGGGATTTGTTTTGCTTCTTCTTTTTTTTTTTTTTCATGGGCCCATAAAAAAATTTCTCTGGGAAGAAAATCAGACCAGTTCCACAGTCAAAAGAAACATAATAAGGGCAAAATCCCAATTCCACTGACTTTGCTGGCAAAATTCTCCAGGAAGAGGTGCGTTTAACATTCCTCCCTGTGTCTGTCTTAGTTGCTTGTTGGTTAAAAGAAAGAAAGGCATTAGAAAGTGAAGAGGCAGGTTGCTGAGCTGCCCTTTCCCTGGAGAAACTGAGCTGCTGGAATAGCTGGACATGCGCATTTTAAACGTGCGCCATCAGATGGGATGGTAATGGTAGGTTGGATTTTAATGAAAACAAATTCTTCTGCTAATCTTCGCTTCGGGCTGGCCCTCATGGGATTAAGGATACCACCTGCTGTGCCAAAGACACGCTCAAGATTTGAATCTGCTGGTGGGTGGGAAGAACAGAGACATCTGAGAGTGACTCTGGTGAGCGGCCGCAGTCTGTCCTGTTGCGGTGCCCTCGGGGAAGCCAAAGAACTGAGATCATGTAATTGATGGAATTGCTGCTCCCCTCCAGCCTGCAGAGCAAGGCCAGCATCATTAAGGATTTCTTTTTGACTGTTCTGCAAAACCAAGGGCTGCTGTTTCTCTGAGCCTCCTCTCAACTTTGGACCCAATTTGCACACCTCCTGCTAGCACAGCCAAACTGGCTGAGTGAACTCCTGCTCTCTTCTGGCCTTAGAAACAACGACTTTCATCATCTCGACCAGACTAAGGATGAAAGGGCTTCTCATTTCATATATTCCACTGCTGCTAGAACTATAAACCCTGATGGACTGAGTTTATAGCAAACTGCTACTGCAGGCAAGTGAAGTTTATTTTGTGTTGTTGTATGTGTGGTCAAAGTGTTCAAGAAGCTGCCAAACAAAGACCTGAGCTGCTGATGGGAAACCCATTCAATCTCTTCTCATCTTATTTAAAAATAATAAATAACTATCAATCAAAGGAACTTATTTTGACCTGTGCTACCTGTTGGGTGATCCTCAGTATCTCCAGGATGCGTCCTAAATGGAAGACATCTGCCAGCTGTGGTCAGGTGCATCATGACATGACATGAAGTTCCACCAAGAAAAGGTTTGTGGGCTCACTGAGGTTGGGGACATGTTAAGGACCATCTCCTTATCTGGCACTACTTGCTGTTCTGAATGTCTCTGATCAGGTGTTGGGGTGCACGGAGGCCACATCCAGCCATACAGACCCCACGACAAAGCTTCCATGACCTGTATGTGGCAGTGGTCCTTCTTCTGTCCTGCAGTTTGATCAAGGATGGGTTGCTGGTGGATCTATGGCGTCTAGAAAGCTGGCCTGTGCCTATTTTGGTGCCTTGTAATCGTAAATGAACTAAAAGAGGAGTCAGGAGATGCTCCTCAGGCTGATGGGGTCTGAATCACCTGTATGTCTGTTATCATTTTCTTATGCAAACAAGCCTTATTTAGATTTTTTTACCCAGGCTAATGAGCTGTGGTGGTGGGAGCTGTGGTGGTGGGAGCTGTGGTGTTAAACAGCCTTTCCACTGCCGTTGTGTCGTATTCGATCCGTGCAGCCTCCCGCTCCCTCATCTGCAGTTTATGGCCACATCTGGAGAGTGTCGCCTGCACACACGCTGGCAGGAGCCTTCTCCCCGCTGGCGCACGTCGTGGCCTCTGGTGTCCGTGCAGTGACAGACATCCTTCTCGATGCTGGCTTTGCGTGAGAGGCAGAGAGAGAGAGAAGGGGCAGGGGAAGGGCAGCGGCAGGGAAGGCCTCTGACACGAAATTCCCAGGAACAGGATTTGCACATTTTATGACTGTTCAGATGGAAATGCAATGGAGCTGAATTGCTCCTCCTTAATCCTGCTTTCTCACTTTCCTCCCAGTAGCCTCCTCCCCTCCACCTTGGGTAATGCAGAAGCTTATAAACAAACCCTACCGCATGAAAAATAGCAAAGTGGGGGTGCGAGGGGGAAAGGGACCTGGGTTAGGGCTGTGATGGATAGACAGGTGGAAGGCAGGCACCAGAAGGGAGGATGAATGGGAAAAGCCTTTGATGAAAACACTAAAGAGCTATTGAAAGTCCAAGGGGTGGGGGGAGGGAGGAGAAAGAATAGCAGGAGGGGGGAGAGCGAGGGAGCCGTGCCCCCCTTCCCCCCCGCCCTCTTTCTCAGGATGTTGAAAGTATTTGTCCTTCATTACAAAATGATTGAACTGCCGCCAGCCCAGGCCACCCTTCCAGCCGCTGCACTGGGAAACTGGCACTTCTGAAAGCCTCGTCGCCTCTCAAATTTTATAGCTTTCCCTTTTTGTGGGAGTTTTTGTGCTGCGCTGCTCGCGGGGCTGCTCTCGGAGTTGCCGCCCGTCACAGAAACTGTATGTTCTTGCTCTGACCGACGCAGAGGCCAGGTAACGAAAGGAAGGACTGAAAAATAAAGGCTCGTTTTTATCAGAACACCCAGAGGTCTGCCTTTTCTTGAGTCAGAATTCCATGCTCTTGCTGTTCGTGATGCTGCGCTAATGCTCCTTTGGGTCACCTCCAGCGCGTTTCGAAGGAGGGATCTCATCCTGCGAATAAAGCTTCCATGTTACTGGGGCCTCTGTGTGCCTCTTCCTCATAGAGCATGATCTATCATGCTCTAGATCATAGAGCATATAGAAGATGATCCTTTCCCCTTGTTCAGAAAGGTCCCTGCAGCTCTGAGAGGGCTTTGTCCTGCAAGATCTGCAGATGGAAGAACTATTGAAGATCTGCAGACGAGACGGTTATTGCTGCCAGAGGCTGTATTTATATCCTGCATTTCTGTGTGTGTGTATTTTAATAAGCCCGGTGCTTGGGAAGGACTGAAGCCATGCATATTCTCAAGAGGTCTATCTGTGTGTCTGTAGATGCATCCTCCATGAGGGTAGGACCCAGGGTCATGGCATCTGCCTGATGCTGCTCATGTGCCATCATTGCTAGAGGGGCCACTGAGCTTGAGGTGCCCTGGGCAGGCAGGGTGAGTACTGGCTGTCCCCTGGGCAGAATCACAGAACATGAGGGATTGGAAGGGACATGAGGGATTGAAAGATCAACTAGTCCAATCCCCCTGCCAGAGCAGGATCACCTAGACCAGGTCGCACAGGAACATATCTGGATGTCTTCCCTGCCCACATGCCACATCGCCCTCCACGCAGCTCCAAGGGCACTCCTGGGAGCCACCAGTGCAGACAGTCAGCTGTCTGTTACCTCCAAGATTAGCTCCTGGGATTAGATCTCTGATGCTCTGGCCATGCTCTGTAATTAAAAAGGCCCATCTGAGCAGAGAGGCAACACGCAGCCCATACACAGCTGAATGCTGGGGGAAGCTGTGCTTGCCCACAGACCCACTGGAGCTGAAATCAAATCTCATCACTAACACAACTTTGAACTAGAACTTTCTTCCTAAACGTTTCCATAGCCTGGTTATGTTAATTAACGTTTGCAGTGCCCCTAGAGCTAACACCATCTTATTGCCCCTTCCAAAAGAAGAGGAGCCAGTGACTTGCTCAAGGTTAGATAGGGAGTAGCTGGAGCTGGTGCTTCAGTCTCCTGCCTCCAAAGGAATTTGCTGCAGTGACCAAAGCAAACAGCCCCCGCTGCTCCAAAGCCGGGCCGTGGTGTGTCATTTGCACTTTGTATCTGAGATGCTGCGTCTGGGAAGGTATCGCTGTCCTCGCGAACCGACTTCGAGTTCTTGAGCGTGGGTGAGCACTTGTCATCGTGCCAGGATGACACAAAGTCTAGAAATTATGATGGCAATTCAGGTCATGGCAGAACGGAGGGAAAATGCTGCCTCAGAAGTGTCCCCATCTAGTGTCACCGCTCGCGATTATTGAAGCTGCAGGACATGGCTGTGGCAAAGATCAGGTTGTAGCTGATATGAATCATGCCTTGAAATAACACTTTCCTTCTTACATTGTGCAAATTGCCGAGGTATGGGAAGTGAGGGAAAATGGGATTTCCCTGGAGGTTAAAGATTTCCCTTTAATCAGCTTTCATAATGTTAATTAAATGCTTGGAACAATGGCTCGGTCCAGGGATCCGCCCGCTCTTGCATAACTGTCTCACAATACTGTTTCACTTTCATGTTTATTTGCCAGCGTGATTCGAAGCAAGAGCTGAGAAAATACTCCCTCAGTGAGGAGCAATGGGTCTGGGGACAACTCAACCCTCTCTCTTACCTCTCGCAGAGACAGAAGACCCAAACGCTCCCCTCCTGAGGAGGAGCAGCCTGGAGGGATCACAGCTCGCTGTCTGTCATCATTACCCCAGCTGCAAATGGGGCTAATAAAAACTTACTGGTATTTTGAGACTGGCACACATAAATACACACCCACCCATGAGGAGAATGGGTGTGTTTGTAGAGATCAGTGCACGGATATATATATTCTGGGTAGGTAAAGATACATTGCATGGCCACTTGTTCCCTGAGTTTTCCACTTTTTCTGTAGTGTCTATGGGAACCATCACTTGGGTCCTCTGAGCAATGGGCTTAATATAACCCAGGCTTGTATCACACACCCGGAGCGCTCGGGGAAGAGACGATCTGGGGAATGGTTCACAAGCAGGGGATGACATTCATTTCCCCGGGGACCTCACCCCATGGGAGACGGAACTGTGCTGGGCAGATTTCCACAGCCCAGGAGGTCCTCTTAGTGCCAGACTGGGGTGTCTCTCATGGTGGTCTGAGATGCGTGGGTATGTCCCAGAACTGCTCCAGCAGTGAGCTCAGAGCACCCACCAGCAATGGTGTGTGCAGGGGGTGCAAATGGACACAGAGCCACAGCCTGGCCACCTTTGTTCTTCACATTAGAAAACACTATTTTTTAAAAATTAAAAAAAAGGTATTAAAGCTTTAAAATGTCAGACATGCTCAGGAAAAAAAAGGAACCTATTTTATTTCAGGTCAAAATGTTATCTAGCCCAAGATTTTTAAATATGTGCAAAATGCAGTTTCTGCAGAAGGACCATTAATCAGCTGCTGGAAGAGCTGCCCCCCTTTCCAGCTGCATAGATGAAAACAAAAAGGCTGTAAGTGCCGGGGCAGCTCTGTGTTTCCCATTGTATGGACAGTGGGTCTTGGTGCAGGAGGGCACCTATATCTGAGCAGGCTCCTGCTTCCCTAGCAACATGTTCACGGCCTTGCAAAGGCAGTGGGAATCGGCGGCGGGCTCCGTGCGGCGAGCTCCCTGTTGCCGCACGCTTTTGTCTGCTCAGAGGAGGTGCTCTGTAAACACAAACGTTGGGCGGTTTTTATGTTGCTTATTTCTGATTCATTGGTTCTAAATTAGTAGCTCAGAGGCACATACCTTTCCACAGGCAGGGAAGGGATTGCCTCCCTTCTCCCCACCTCTGGAAACTTTGACCTGCTAAGATCACAAGCTGTAGGGAAATCTTGGAGGCGAAGTCCCAGGTACTGCCAGCAGTAAAAGCCCAGAGCAAACAGATTAGATATGTTTGAAAGACATTTAAGGGGAGCTTGGACTATCGGGTTCAGTTTCTACACACCACAGGCAAGATTAATCTCAAGACTGATTCTGATAACACGAAGGCTTCTTTCTTAATGGAGGAATTGGCAATTAATACCTTTTTTTTAAATTTGTTTTTTGTTTGGCTGTGCAGGACACGAGGAATCGAAACTTCTTCTCCACACCCCTTTGATTAGCACAGGAGTGGCAGAGGAATTTTTCCTGTCTTGGTCATTCTGGGCAACCTTTGAGCCCAGCTTTTTCCACTCTGTTCCCACTGGGAAGCCACAGAGGCCACAGAACCACTCCGGTTGGAAAAGACCCCTGGGATCATCAGGTCTATGAGCCTTGAGCCCCCCAACAGCTGGGAGCTGTCAGTGTCCTTCAAAGCCTCACTAGCCCTTCTGGGATAAGTCTGTGGTGAGGTGTGTAATGCACATGGCATCCAACCCACATCCCACACAGTCCCTGCCCCAACAGGGATGAAATTTTGATAAAAATTGGGAGTACAAAAGGGAAAACCCATTTCTTGAACTTTTAAGTGCTTTTATGGAGCAGTCAAGGGTATGGGGTCTTAGTCATCCTCAAGTGAGTGCTGCTGGGTGTAGGTTTTACCAACCTTTTGCAGGAGCAGGATAGCAAAGCCCTAATTGCTGAGCTGTCCCTCCTGGATCCCCCCCTCGCAGATGACAAGGGCCATTGTCAATTTACACACAAAAAAACTGCAGAGTCCTGTCTGCACATCTTGGGCTCAGACGGATGAAAATGTTGTTGTCTGGCTTGGCATCACCTTTGCAGTTCTTTTTTGTTTTCTCTGCCCGTGAATCATCTCTCCGTTTCATTTCTCTTTTGTTTGTTCCCTAATTGCTGGCTTAACCTGGAGGCACGAGGCTTCCTTGTGGAAACATCTCCACGCTGTCAGTCAGGGAGGGAGAGGTGGTACAGCTGGTACAGTCCTTCCTCCCTCTCAGGAGTGGGTGAATCATCCCCTGAATATGCAGTATCACCCAGGACAGGAGCCAGGATCCTCACCAGGCACATGAATTCCAGCATCTCTGGAAATATTATTTCCACATTTTGGGCAGACTAAGAGACAGTAAGTAAATAAGCAAGCTGTGGCATTTGCAATCCCTGTAGTTTTATCTAAAGTGGCTGCCTGTGCTCTAACTGCTTGTGTGGGTATTAAAAACACAAAGAGAAAAGCATCTATCCTTGATCTGATACAGCCCAAGGCAGCTTCATGATATGGCCCATTTAATGCCATTGAGCAGTCCATTGAACAATTAAGAACCCACCAGAAACTGTAACTGCCTGCTTTCCTCCTGAAAGCTCACACCAGCCAACACATCCCAATCCCTCTCTGTTCTCCTCTGGAACAGTGTCTGCTGGCTCTTGGTCCCAGGAGAAAATGGTTCACATCACCCTCTCAGAGCACCGGTGAAAGGCGTCTGGGCTCCTTCCCTCAGCTGGCTTCTTGCTTAATATGCTTCCCCTTCAAGGAAGAGGCACTTTCCCATGGGTGCTCCTGGGCTATGGGTGGGATGTGTCTGGCAATGAAAGAAGATTCACTGAGCAGTCGAGTAGTCCATGATACAGCAATGCGTAACGTCGCTGGTTTTCCTGAGCTCTCCTGTGCTGCTCATGGATCCAGTAAAACTGCTTCTGACCGAACACACAACTAGATTCCGCGGTTGGGTGTGTGAGAAGTGTAGTGGGAGAGGAGCGCTGGACTAACTGGGCTGGTCAGGATGACTATGATACTGTTTTCTCTTTCATTCATGCCTACAGCTAAGACTTTTTCTCCTTTGTGCCAAGGTTATGGCTACCTGCTAACATTCACCAGTCCTTCTGATGATAATCCTGTAAGTGAAACACCATTAAAGTGGTCTTCCTCTATGTTTGAGCCCCTCTGGCACTTCTCCAGGCAGTATTCATGTCCCTGTCTGTGCCGCAGACCCCGGTGACCCTGGAATACTTTTATTTACGACAGCATAGGCATCATTTCCATGGCAACATGCTTTTCAAGCTGCAGGTTGAGGATTGTAATTTCCTAAGCAATAGTGGAAGCAATGGTGGATTTTTTTCCCTGCCAGCTAGTAGCAACTTTCATGTGCAGAACGATCAGCCACGACCAGCCAGGTAAAAGCTGCGTTATGATCTAGGCAATTTTAAAGCTCAGCATGGTTAGCCTCAAAATAAGGGAGTTAGGTCCTGTTGTTTAATGGAAATGAAGATCACGCTGCTGCTCCAGTAAATTGCCTTCAACTTGCTCTGCGATGCAGCCTAATGAGGAGCAGAGCAGTTTACACATTATTTACAGGAAATAATCAGAATTCTGTATGGGCTCGGACCGTGCTTTCCCATGTTGGAGGAGACCACAAAGCTTGTTTGAAAATGGTCCAAGCTATCAACAAAGGAATGTTATTAACAGATACGGTGGTTAGCGGCTCATGTGAAATTGCACTTAGTGCTTTCTGCCTTCCGAGAGAGCCGGGGTGGAGCTGAACTCTGAGAGGGAAAAGCCGCCTGTGCACACACACGTGCCAGCTGAGCCCTTCCCCTCACTGTGGATAGAAACACCCAGCTGTGTCTGTGAGGGAACCTCGCTCAGCAGCACCACAGCGTTGCTTCCCTCCCCAAAACCCGTCTTCAAATGAGACAAGTGTCGTTGCTCCTCAAATACGGAAGCTTGAGGTGCAGCGGTGAGTCTTGGGGTTGATGGAACTGGCTCAAACCCTTCTGTATTATCAGTTATTCATGTCTCTGATTTCCGTTAGACCTTAAGGGTGAGGATTATAAGAGCTAAATGGTCTAAGTCATGCTAGTAACTATTCCAAAGAAAATAGGAATTGCTACCGTGTATTTTCTTCCTGAATTATTTGGGGTCAGAGGTAAAGAAATACAAAACTACAGTCTGTAATGGGAGAGGAACATTCCCACTTGATAAAAGCCACGTTTATACTGATTGGCCTTGAGCAGCCAACATTTTTGTGGCAAAACTTCCACTGGCTTTGAAGGCATTAGGAGAGCAGAAAGGGTCTCCAGGTTTAGGGATCCCCCACACCCTGTGAGGTCCAGCCAGTCATTAGCTCTCCTGGGGGAAGCTGAGTAAACACTACTCTTGAACTCTAGGTTTGCCATGCCAGGAGCTGTTAAAATAACACTCTGGGGTGTTAGGACCAAGCACGCTGCAGAGATCAACGTTTAAAGCTGTCAGGACATCAAGAACTGCAAGAAGCCCTGGACTAGATGACCTTTAAAGGTCCCTTCTAACCAAAACTCTTCTGTGACTGTATGATTCTGTGACTAAAGCCACCCATGCTTGAGGCTACCCTACACACCCCATCATCATCCCACCATTGAAGCCAGTCGTCAAACTTGAAGTGTGAGCACCTAGGTTAGGAAATCAGGGAACCACTAAATGTGTTCTGCCCTAGGGAAAGTGCTCACCCTCACATGGGCTGGTGATGGAAGAGGAGGAAGGGTTTTCAGACTGCTCTTATGGTTTCAGACTTGAACTTGGAACTGTTTGTTTTCGCTGCGCCACCCCTTCCGCCCTAGTTAATAGTCAACTTTGAAACTCAGCTTCATGCCCCATGTGTTTGATTTACATTTCAAATGCAGGGCCAGCAGGGCAGACTGTCTAAATCACTTGTCAGCACAAGGAAAGGAGGTGACACAGTGGGAGGAAAAAGTGAGATGCGGCCATGGCCCAGTCAAACCTCTCAGGCAGCTGGGCAGTGCTGTTACTGGGAGAGTCCCCAGCAAGCGACAACTGCTTACCTTGCTCCAAGGGTGAGGTCTAACCCAGGCAACACACAGGGACCAGCTTGTCTCCTTTGATTTACACTTGATTCCTCCAACTCTGCAACCCTGTATCCTGTTTTCCTTATCCTTTGCAGCTGGATGTGGAGGTGAGGGCTTGAAAAGACCCAGCGAGAGGAGTTTCTTTTGAACCCAAAAATAGCCTGTCATGAGTTTTCTTTCTTTATTTTTGGTCAGCAAGTCCCAATCCTAAATTTATCACCGATCTGCAGCTGAACCGACATACCAGGTACCTATCTAGTCGTGAGGTGGAGGGCACAGGGCAGCGTGAGTTCACTGGCCACTCGCAAAAACCATCTGGCTGGAAAGACCATTTTCAGCTGCTCTTTGATGAGGTAACATCAAGGAACGAAGCAGCTGCACACACCACGCTGGCCAGTGCCCAATGGTTTGCAGTCAATGCAGCATTGAGGACTGGGCAAACATTTGCAAAACCGGACAAAAATGAATCTGATGTGTTTGAAAGCAATTACTTTCCAGACTGTTTACCCTGAATGACACAAATATGATCGGCCTGTCCTCAGAGACCTTCACGGGCTGACCTGATGGATGTGGTTATGTCTAATCCTGCCCTCGCCGCTGTTGCCTGGAGTCGCGCATGTTTCGACAGCTCACGAGCAGAGTCTGCCGTGCACTGCCCTGATAACTCATACAGCACGATGACCTCTTCCTTTCATCTTTTTAAATTAAACACAAGATCCTTGGGCTGCAGAGGGAACAACCCCTTGTAGAGGGCAGGTGGAGGAGGCAACACGAAGCCACAAGCCCGGCACTGTCGGAGGCTGGTGTGAGCGTTGTACACTTCCAGCAAGCCCTCACCCATCACAGCTTCCCAAGTTTTTACTGGAAATAGCTGTGTCTGCTTCTTGCTAGCATGTTAAAAACTACCTGCCAGGATCAGCTGATGTAAATCCCCATAAATTCATTCACCAGCCTTATTCCTGGAGACCTGCTGCTTAAAGCTCAGTTTCTCCATCGCTGCAATTTCTCTTAGTTTATTTTAGCAACAGTGCCTTGCTCTCAGTCTCACCACACACGTCCTCTGTGCTGCTGAAAAGGCACCAATGAACATGAGCTCTATTACCAGACATCACATTCCTGTTCCCTGGCTCATTTCTCCCTCATTTCCCATTGCCTTCCTATTTTAAGACTGCAAGCATGACTTACCTGTCAGCCAGATCCACTCAAATATTTATCCAGTAATTTAATCAGTGAATGTCATGGTAGGTTGCTGACTGCATTGAGGATTTTCCTCTCATTCACATAGTTTGGGCTGGGTTGGGTTAGGGACCTGGAAGGCTGCAAGTTCATGGGGATGTCTGAGCTCAGTGAAGTTTATAAACTGTAAAGAATCTCCTCTTCTTGAAGCCCTGAGGCCTGTGAGGTGCCTTGGCTGTGTCTGCACTGAAGGAGAAGAGGAAAGGGGTGGATATTGCTGACACTTGGACCTTGATGTGACTCTGCGTCAGGCTCAGCTGTGGGCCAGCCGCTGGCACACGCCAAGGGGAAAACAAAGAGAGGTAGAGCCCACTGAAACAGTGAGTGAGGGATTGTATCTTCACGTTTCTGAGGACATCTCCTTTTACTCCCCCTCCTCATCCCCAGCCTGTCTAAAGCTAGTCATTCAAGAGAGACAATTACAGTCTTTCACTGGAGATTGCTTCATCCCAAGAAAGCCCTTTCTTAAGCCAGTCCCAACTTCCAGGCTAGAGAAATGTTAGGAGATCCACCCAACCTCCTGACACTGCTTCTGACGCTCACCATGATCCCAGGATGGAGCTCTGCAAATCTGAAAGAGTTCCCCAGAGCCAGGCACGAAGGCTGAGCCCCACAGAGTCATCCTGCTGCGTGCCCCAGGGTTGGTAAGCCCGAAGGGGCTGGTGGTTTGGCTAGTCAGCCCTTTCCTCACCTCAAAATGGGGCCTCAAAGAAAGGGAGCAGTGAGAAGTGGCACCCATTTGTAGTGTGAGTAACAGCTCAGCAATATGTTCCCCTGGGGCAAGGTATGCTCCACACTCAGTGATTTCAAAAGAAGTTTAGAAAAAAAAAGAAGGAATGAGGAACTAACTCAACACACCCTGGAGGTACCTTCTGCCTTCCCAGGGGAGAATTATAGTAGGAGCTTCCAAGTAGTATCTGCTTAGTGTGGAATAAACAGCTTTTCCTTCTCTTATCCCCCCTTCTCAGACGTGAAACCACTGCCTCTGTATCCGCTCTGCCTTGGCAGGATGGGAGAGGTGTTGTGTACGTGTAGCTATAGATACTCTATCATCGATTTCCATTAATAGGTTTTAAGAAAAGGGATAGAAATTATAATCTCACTCTCTTGCATCTTGTGCCCAGTCTCCAAGAATTCTATTACTTAATGTTTGAAACATCCTTTGGAGGCAGAGGAATAGAATTGCCCCCCACTCATTCCTGGCTCTGGACACGGCTCGTGTACCGTGAGCGTTGGCTTTGGCTGCAGCAGTTCTACACTGCACATGCACATGTGTCAGGGTTCTGCTGGGCTGGCTGTGCTGGTGTGCTTGATGTCTTGCAGGGTAGGGTAGGAAGGCAGAGAGAGATTAAGGATTTTGTCATGTTCCCAGGAGAGTTCAGCACGGAGTTTCACTGCTTTCTGCGGAAGACAAGCCGTCCCTACACAGTTTGCACAGCTGGAAAGGCAGCCCAGGAGATCCTGGCGTCCCATCCTTCCCTCTGACCATTAGGCTACAGTTCTCCTCATATGGGACATGGTGGGGAAGTTACACTCTCTCACAAGCATGCAGGTTGTTCCAGAAAGAAGCAATATTCTTATATAATAGCTAATATGAATCTGTAATGATTGCATCACAATCTAACCGTGCGGCAAAGCCGGCAGAAAGGCATCAGGAAGTGCAAGTTCAAGACTGGAGTCTGAGAACATCATGGTAGTTTAACCACGACAGCAGATAAGTGCAGGGTGACACAGCCTTGTCAGAACTCTGGACATCTTTTTCCCCCTGCAGTACCTGTACTTCACTGAAATTCCAGAAGTGGTGTAAGTTCCGTTAGGAAATAACCTCAAACTTGTTGAACTTGAACTTCTTGAAGCATTTTTAGTGTTACCAGTAACCTCAACCAGTCCTGTTAACTGGTGCATTCATACAGCCTTCGTTTCTCAACAGCATCCACTGCTTTTAGCCAGTCTAGGAAGCTGAAAACAATTCTGAGTTGGAACTTCTCTTCCTCAGAATTTTGTAGACGCAGTCAGACTAGGTAGCTCAGCCACACTCTGGCTTTCTCAAAGCTCTGAAAAAATTACGATAATAATTGCAGTGTATTAGTTAGTCCTCAGGGACAGCTCCATTTTCCATGCCTGTAACCTTTACTGCTTTGGGATGCAAGCTATTTGTCTTGGCAGCCCGCACCAGCCCATAACTTCACCGTGATAACCATTTTTAGTTTGGCCTGCAGACATTTCTTTTTGCCTTTTTCAAATCCATCAGTCCTGAGAAGTCAAATTCCTGATTTTTATCTTGCACCACCCACCCTCCTCATTTTCAAAGGGGACCTCAGAGCAATCCCTCATCCTCTTGCCTCGCTCTCTGGTTTTTCCTTGCCTTGTTCTCATAAAGATTCATGTTCCTGTTTCACTGTGTCCATTTTAAATACTTATTTCCCTGAAATTTCTGGGCTCTGGAGTAGGGAGGTGCCATATTTATTACCTTGCAATGACATATGAAACACTTCTATTGAATTTAGAAGCTTAAAGAATAAGAGAAACAACCTGGAAATAACTTTCCTGAGCATTCCACGTTGGATGTGGATTGTTAGTTATTGCATCACTACTGGGAAGAGAAATTCTGTTCTGTGGACTGATGGTGATGATGGGTGTGTGTGTACGAGAAAAGAAACCAGCCCTTTCCCCCCTCCTTTCCTCTTGCTTTCAGAGGAGAAAATAGCTCAAACATCTCTGCAAGGAAAGTCATTCCGTCTAGCTGGCAGGGGTTTGCCATTCAGCAGGTTCACTCAGGCTGTTTCGCTGGTAATTCTTTCTTCAGATGTCCAGCATCCCTAAGTAGCAGCTGTGGGTGTTTCCTGTCTTGGAGAAGTGAAAAATGGCCATTTTCCCAAGGACAGCGGGGCTGATGCAGGGTGTATGCAAAGAGCACAGTGAGACCTGCGTTACCTGGTGAGAGCCCTCAGCTGATTTTGATCTTCACATCATCCTGGAGGCAGCTGTGATTAAATTAGAGCAGAACATGAGGCTATTCCACGTTGTTCCAGGACCAAGTTCAGGCCAGAATCAGCATAAGATAGAAGGGACATAGGTCTATCTTTGCCCTGTTCTTCTGGATTCTGTCCCTCCTGAGCCTGTGCACTGCATGCTCTCAGCAGCTGACCAAGGGCAATAAGATCTGAGCAAATCCAGCGATGAGGAAAACCGTGTTGAAGAATTGCTCTGCGAGTGCTGAGTCAGTGACAAATATTCGAGAGACACTGGAAAAATTGCTTCCGGTAAAACATGTGAGTCTTCACCAGTATTTTAAGTGTAGGAACACGATGATGTTGAGTGTGTCTTGCTTCCCACGAAGTGAAAAGCTGTTCCCTCAGGTTCATCCCAAATCGTCTGTGTGACTAATTCCTTCTTGGAGTTAGCAGGGAGAGATGCATTTGCCCATGACACAGAGAGTTAGCAGGGATTACTTGCTCTATTTCCAACACTCCAGAGCCGCTCTTACTCCCAGCCAGATGTTCAGAGGTGGGCCCAGCATCTGTGTGGTGCTTCACCAGCCCCTCTGGGTCCTCACGGACAAATACCTGCAAAATTATTTTTAAAAAGGAAATGATTATTTTTATCTGCTTGGTTTGTCATGAGGCCATAGGAAACTGTCCCTCAGGCTGGATTCAGCTACATGCACTCCCACCTGGCCATCCGTGAGGGGTAGTCAAGGACTTTTTTGGGTTTGGAGCATCGAGGGACTTGTAACTGCCTGTTCCACTGACAGTCAAGATTGCTCAACAAACTGCTGCTTTTTGGGAACCAACATACAGATGTTCATACAGATGTTCTTCAATAACACTGATAGATTTACTCTATCATTAGGAACAGATGAAAGTTAAAATAATTAATATTCATATATTAGTATTAATACATTGCATCTGTTAAAACACAGATATCAATGAGTTAATGTTAATTTCTATCTAATTAACATCAGGTTTCTTTCGTTATGGATCTTTATTCATTGAGAAGTCTGCTGCTTCTGGGAGTTACGTTGGAAATCAAAAGTAGAAATTTTTGGGTAATTACTACTGCTTTCAACATCCCAGTGTGGGGAAGTGCTGGACTGATCTCTCCTAGCCAGAGCTGGAAGATGTCCTGTCATCTTTGGGTCGGTTACTGGGCGAGTACAAACACACATCTCAGGCTTCCCTGCATGTCAAGGAGATGGTTTCCACCACGTTCACCAACTGACCTGAGAAGAGTGGGTGAAAACACTCGATCCTTCTCCGGGCCACAGGAACATGCAGTGTCAGAGGTGACTGGCAGCTATTTCTGCACAGCAGAGCAGCTGTCTTTGGGGCTGCCCTCCCATTTCCTCAGCTCCCTACCATCTGTTTTAGTGCCTGCCCCATCCACTCTTCCATTGGCTAGGTTTGTTCTCTCCATAATTTGCCCTTAAGATATAGAAATGACCCCAGTTTTATTTAAATCTGTCATTTCCTATCTCCATGGCCATTCCTAATTCAACACCGTAAAGTGTTTGCCTCCTTGGGAAGTCTAAAGCCTGCCTGGATGTGATCCTGTGTGGCTTGGTCTAGGTGATCCTGCTGCGGCAGGGGGATTGGACTAGATGATCTTTTGAGGTCTCTTCCAATCCATAATGATTCTATGATTCTATGCCCAGGATTTGTCTGTGCTTAAACCTGCCCTGCCAACCCAGTGACATAACCTAAGCTCTCAGGTGTCATTACTCTGGATCTTTCCAGTTCTACTGCTAAACCCGTATCCCGTTTATTCTGGTTATCTAGAAATCCTCCCTTCCCCTCCAGCCCAGTCCACCTTTCATCCCGACCATCTGGAAGACTGCTGTTAGGCAACACTATCTCAACCTAATTTGTAAGAAATAATTGATTTGTTATTGCTACGTACTTCTCCTGATTTTCCTGGGCATGGCAGAAATCACAGGCTGTTCTAGCCTTGAAGAACTTCATATAAATTGTGTTCACATACAACACAGCTCAGCGATAAGGGGACCTGAGCTCTAAGGAAGCCGTATCATACCTTAAGTCCCTAGAGCTTCAGGGGTTTATTTTAACAATATCCTGAATGTAGCATAATACAATCCACAGTATTTGCCAGGCTTAAAACCACAGCCACAGGAGGATCCCGCCGTGGGTTTTGCAACCGGTTCTCACACCAGCAGAGCGCTGATCCTGCGTGGAATTCACTCCACATTTTATTCATTATCTGAACGAGTTATCAGGGCAGCTCTCTGCCCGGCTCGAGGTAGCAGCGTAGTGCAGACAGATTTTTCCCACAGAACTCTCCGAAGCAGTAGTGTCAGCAGAGCTATATTTAATGGGCTCTACCCATGCAGTCAATCTCTCAATGCAGAAGAAATAGTTTACAATCTCTGAAACCCTAGACTCCTCTCTGCCATAGAGCAGGAAAGAGTCACATCTACCGTCATTCCTTTTGCATGTCGCTGGATCCAGGGGGAAGGGAAAGCTAAGAAGACAATGAGGACATTGAAAACAATATTCCAACAGGCAGAGAAGGGAAGAGAACTGAAAAGTAGAAAACATCTGCAAGCAATCTTTAACCACAGCCTAAGACTGCCTTTAAACTCACATACGTCACACCTCACCTACCTTTGGTCTAGGCTTAGGATGAGCTTAGAAATAACTTGCCATGTTCAGTGTATCATTCCTATTGCAGAGCGAGGAGTTAGGACAAAGTGCTGCCTACAGAGGGGTTTTGCCCCCAAGTTAATGCTGTTAGGCAGAAAAAAACCATGGCATTTTGGGATGATAAGGTGGCGTGGCTTTATGTGCCCACTGAGCTTCCTGTGATGCCCAAAGGAGCTTTTAGCCACACACGCTAAGGTCAACGCCATCTGTCCAGAAGTGAGTGCTGGGAAATACAATTGCCTGTTTCCCAACTTTATAAAATGGTTTGGTTCATGAACATGGCAGAGAAATGTCATTACTGCTGACCGGGGACTGAGGCAAGCAGTGGTAACGGCCTGACCTTCTCTTCACATCTGATCTAAAAGCCTCTCGGGGTGTGGAAGAGGGCGCGGTGAGTGATGTCAGCAAAACCTGGGGCCAGGGTAGGAGTCTGATCCACGCTTCACATGACTTAGGCACCAAAGGGGGAGAATGGTCATTTTAGTGTGATTTGGCAGGATTTAGCACCAGAGCAATGCTGAGGAGTCAGATAACCAGATGACACAACATAGCACAGACAGTAGAAACAAGGGCAGGAATGAGTAGGGCACAGCCATGTTGGGCAGTTCATAGAATCATAGAATCATTAGGGATTGGAAAGGACCTCGAAAGATCATCTAGTCCAATCCCCCTGCCACCTAGGATCACCTAGACCAAATTATACAGTCAGTCAGTCATGGTGGTTGAAAATGCAGGGAGAAGGGAGAGGAAAAGGGAGACAGCCAGGAGCTTATACAAGACATCTTCCACCTCTGTAAGTCCAAAAACCTCTTTCCAATGTCTTCCTGTGTTAATGACTTGGGAAGTGTCTTGAAATATTTAAAGACTACCCTACAGCTCAAGGCTTTGAGATCAATGTTCGCGGCCTTTTACTGCACTGCTGATGGTATGTGTGTGAGTCCCTTTTGCAAAGTCATAAACAACTTCAATTTCTATTGCCTAGCTCAAGATTAGCCCTTGTAGAAGGCACCCTGCTCTTGTGACAAAGTTTGATTCTGAATTCTTCAGATAGAGCGGAAAAAATCTCGAGCCTTCTTGCCCACTGTGTCCTCCTCCTCCCCCCATTATAAAAAAAATACCAAATGTGCAGGTTATAAATAACACGAGTTATCTAACATTTCACCATATAAGGAATGAGCAGAACTGGAAATGCTGATTTCTCTTTTGCCTCAAATGCAATGGACACTGCAGCAAAGCGAATGATCCCAGCAAAACGGGCTTCTGTGTGGTTTGGGTGTTCTTGTGTCTCACTCTGAGCCTTCTTGGCCCGTTTGCTGGCACTTCAACAGCCAAGAACTCTACGTTTGACATGGTATTGCTGAATGGTACCAGTCTCTCACCGATGTGCAAACAGGTGAAACAGGACTCCCCGACTCTGGTGTCACATCCTATGTATGGGGAAGGAGCTCGTAGGATGTGACTGTTTGCTGAAGCTTATAGGGTGTGTATCTACTCACGAAGGACTGTCATGAGCTCCTTAACATCATCTCCCTTTTTGTCTTTGGCCAGAGAACAGCTATTTTGAGGGCAAGCACAGGCAGTTCCGTTTGTTGTCATTTAGGTTAATCTTGAGGTAAGAACTGAAGATAATCCAGGGCTAAAATTGCAGTCGGAAATAACTGGTTGGTTTACACTCCTGTTTCCTTATTAAATAACAGGTCCCCTTCCAGATCCCTTTCCCCCACGAGCTGTCTGGCAAGCTGTCCCCTTTCCTCTGCGCTTCTCCTCCACATCCTGAATTGGCCTCCAGTTAATTCATATGGAATTAAAGAAGGGGACAAAGATATGAAACTGTTCTGAGCCTCATACCCTCCTTCTCTCTTTCTCTCTCCCATACTGGGCGATATCAGCTACTGAAAAGCAGTTTTGTATCCCCTGGTAACACCAGGCTCAAGAAACATTTAATGAATAAAGAATCTGGCTACCTGATTATTAGCAGCCCATCACTCATTTCCAGTTGTCTTCCACCCTGTGTGCTCACAGCCAGGTATGAAAACATTTCTGCAAGGAAGACAAATGATAGAAAAATCCACTGGTTTTGGAAGGGAAGTGAGTTAGAGCAGCGAACCGCAGTACACGTTCTTTACGCATGTACAGCAGCATAAGGAAACTGTGGGAAGCTAATTTGCAAGCCTGTTTACTGAATACCTGGAACAACTCCCATTTCCCATTTAAATTAGCTACGGGAAGCCAAGTGTCTAATTTGCTTCTCCAGTACCTGCTTGTTCCACGCATTTATGTTCTTAGCCTCATGCATTTTAGTAGACTGTCTCTCCTGGCATTTGTGACGTTTATTGCTGCATCTATAGCCTGTAGTAGCATCCCCAGGGAAAAATAAAGGCAGACTGCTAGCACACGGGGCTGGCTGGCTTTGTACCTGCTCCACACTTCACGGGCACACATAGCTATTTGGAGTTCAGGAGAACAGCAGGTCAGGTTTATAACATCCAACAATCCCTGGGCCAAAAACAGTATGCAGTTACTGCAAATGCAGAGATTTTGAGGAACAGCCTCCTTTTTGCGGTCAGCGCTAAGACTGTTCCGTACCCAGAGGCGTCTGGCCGTCCAATGTTGAAGCAAGCAACACCTAAGCAGTGGAACAGTAGTATTTAAAGTAATCCCTTCTGCACGAAACAGCATCTAAAAGCTTCTTCCTGACCTCATCTGCTCAGGGCTAACCCAAGCAAGCTGTGAAGAAAGCCTCCTCTGTCAGCAATTTTTGTTGTTTCCTTGGAAAAGGAAGGGGCATGGCTTTGGATGTGAGAATTGCTCATGGAAAATGTCCTGAGTTTAGTCCCCACGCTCTGGTCTCTAGAGCTTGAAAGCTCAGCCGTGCGCCCATAACTGGTTTTGGGCTGTGCTACACTGCTGCCTCTCCAGAGGTAGCTTTCATGATGGAAAATTGTGAGAAGTGTCAATAAATAATGATAGTGTTGAGACAACTGGGCCAAGGCTTCCTCTTGCCTATGGACAAGGTTAAATTACAGTTCTTCATCATCTGTGGCCTTTCCTTTACCAAAAGTCAACTTAGAATACACCAGCAGTGCAGGCAAGAGAAGGTAAATCCTCTTGTACAGTAGTTTCAACCTCTCATTTATTCATATTGAGATCTGAATGGCACGAAGCTTGTACAGCAGCATTTTAGATGCCTTCTCCAGCCACTGCTGGTGGGATACTTCCACCAGGCAGCCTGCCCCTCTGATTAGGGGACAACTTTCAACAGAATGATAAATGCCACTCCACTCTCATACATTTTCTGCTCTTGTTTGTTTGCTATTGACAAGAGAAGAACATTCCTTTATTCTTCTCTCTCCTCACCCTCCAGAGAGGTCAGGCCTTACCCTGGAATGATTACACGATCTGTTTCATGCTAATTAAATAGAAAGCGAGTAGGAACTATCGTTTATAGAGTCTATAAGCCCAGAGGTCTTATTTTACATTTCAGTACAAGACTGAAGGAAATTGAAAACATTATTCCTCAGAGAGCTGAGATATAAAAACACTGGGAAATATTCATGTAAGCAGAGAACACAGAAATATCTTTCACTTATATTCCCATTTGTTAAAACAAAACGGTACTTTTTTAAGCAAATGAGGAAAATTGAATACTCTCCTCACAGTAGGAATATCACTGTCTTATAGCCAGAATGACCATCCCTGGCCCTGGAAAACCTCCTTTACAATACATTGCAGTCAGAATTTATCCCAGTAGGTGACCTGTCTTTGTGAAGCTTCTATGACTTGCTCATGGTTCTTCTTTAAAATAATAATTTGAAATAGGGTTGGAAAAAAAGAACTGTCGTTCTTCGAGTATCAGTGTCTGATCTGCTGTTTTGACTCTTTTCAGCACATATCATTGTGTCTTCCCCAAACACCATGCACAGTGAAGAAACACCCAACCCGTAGTTAAGAACAGCGTATTTTAGAATTGGCGCTGAACACCAAGTACTTCTCTGTGGTTCCAATGAAAAACCTCAAGCTAGCAACCTGGAACCCACAGCTGCCCCTTTTGTTTCCTCAATGATTCAGGATTAATTTTACAGGCTTTATTATATTACATGATCTCACCCTCTCCGTCCTCCAGGTGGATGAAAATGTGTTCATTGAAATGATCTTCCTGTGAAGCTGCAGAGCTCAGTCTGGTGGAGGAAGAGAAGGGCATAGGTGGTAAATGTTTCTAGGACTGAATCACCTAGTTCTTGATATTACTGCTAAATTAAATTACAGTTCCTCTGAAACCTGCCTGAAGAGTGTTAAAGGAAAGCTCAGACTAAGGCAGGTAATAGGGGAAGGAAACCTTGTGATCAAGCCTAGCACTGCTGGGGAGATGAATTACAGACAAACTTTTTAATGGGCTTTGGATACAGTTGTAGGTAAAAATCTGCGTCCCACCGAAGGTCCTAGCTGACATATATGAACAAGTGATTCAATGGAAGGTACGTGGGGAGGGCAGCAACAACCCATGAACGCTACATGCAATAGCCAAAGCCACTTATCTTAGCCACGGTCATTAAAGAAAGACTGAGAAGTTGCTTTCTCCAGTGGAAGGTCTCAATGAGCTTCGGGCTATCAGCGCAGTCACCCACATCACCCCTGCAGAGCAAACCCAGGGTGTTCTCAGCAGTAACACGGAGTCGAATGAGGCCATTGCTGCAGAATTTGGAAAACTAAACTGCGTGAATGTCCTTCCTCCAAATGTGGGAAACACTCACTCAGCCATACTATCCTCCGTGGCACCTTCTTGAGGATTGTGAATGTACCTATCGAAATCCCCCCAATTTCATGGTTTTTCGCTGGCTGCTGATACCAGCGAAGTGCTTCAGGAATCCTTCCATGCCCAAAGCAGCTGTTTTGCACCTGGTTTTATGGGAAACTGTGAAATGAGATTTTCTCAAGATTTTTTGGGGGGGGGGCTGAGGGTGGGACAAGACCTGATGAATTTAAAACAATATGAAGCTTTATTACTCAAGGAAAATCTACATTCTGGAAGAATTCATTACTAGAAGTCTAATAAACTATGAGGACCTCATATTTTATGTTTTGATCTTTGACTGCCTTTCAATAAATAGTTTTAATCAAGAAGGCTGACTACAGTGACTAATCTTGGAAAAATCTTTCATACCAAGAGTAAGCCACAAAGGATTTGCTTTTCTGTGCATAAATAACTCACAGAGAATGAACGTAATTCTACCAACTGCTTTTCAGTCAGACAAAGTACTGTGTTCAGGCTGCTGGAAAAATCAAGATGGAAACTGGATTGTTAGCCGAACATTTTTATTAGTATCTGCTTTAGTTCCATTTTGTGTTAGAGAAATGCTTTTATTTTTTTGGCTGAAAGTTCTTCCCTCCTCCAGTTCCCAGCGTGAAAACTGTCCAACCATTTTCTATTAAACAGGTTTTTGGCTTTCAGGTTTCCAAGAAACAAGGCAAATATAACCACTGCATCCCTTGCCTAAGCCACTTGGTTTTACTACAGCACTGGGTAGGTTCAGAGCTCAGTAGAACAATAGCGAGCGGTGCGCGCCAGCAGATATGCGGGAAAGCGACGTCTCTGCGCCCGCAGCCGGCAGTGTGCAGAGAAGGAAGGGAGAGAGGAAGGAGAAGAAGGAAAGATGTGCATAAGCAGACCTTTAGCTGTGTTTTATGAGTCCAGTCATTCTTCCCTGTGTAAGATCTCCAGTGAGGATACATGCCTGATGGTGAAGTTTGGAAGAGGTTGATGTGAGTCGGGTAGGAGAGAAGAGTGGTGGAAAACTAGTGGTGGAAAGGAGAGAAGGAAATGTGTGAAGAAGGACAAAACAGATACAGAAAGGGGAGAGACCAGAAGAGGGCAAAGCACCTCAGAGTGAGAAGAATAATGATATGTGGTGGGGGACCTGTACAGGTAGGAAGAAGCAGCACAGGAGGGAACCCCACAGTCAGTGTCACCGCAGGCAAGAAGAGCAAAGAGTTTCAGAGCTGAGGAGGTGACCAGAGCCCAGAGCCACATCCCTCCCCATAGCTACTGCTTTTCTGTCTGTAGAGTCACCCACTTATTTGCCCTGTCCATATTTCCCTAGGAATGGAAGGCAGGATCTAGAAGCCTGTGATGTTTCGCCCTCCCCACCCACTGCTGGAAGACCAGTCCTGATCCTGGGGCTTTTGGCCCTGCGGCAGGTCAGTGAAGGAGTGGCTGGAGCTCTCGGCAGGCTCCCTGTGGGAAGCAGAGTACAGTGTGTGGTGTGATTAAACTGGTAGCTGCAGATCAAGTATTTACTGCAGTGGAAAAAGATACACAGATGCATTTCATTCTTGGACTATTAAATTGGTAACAGGCAGCGCGGCTGAGAGAGCCAGGCGAGGCTATTACATTTCAAAAGGTAGCTCTGAGGATTCATCTTCCCCACTCTCTGCGCTCCCATATGTCGTGTGAACGAGATGGCTTTGCTGAAGCTCCTATCTCCTATTGGCAAGATGGGTATATTCCAGGAAGTCTATTAAGTGAAACGTCTACATCTGATGCCGATGGTGTATTTCCTCCCCCTTTCCCCCTGCTCCAAGCAAACTTTCTTCTCTCTGGCAGTCTCGTCTGTTAGCTCACATGAACATTTTACTGATAGGAATTATATAAATCCACCAGAGACACTCTTCTGCGGTAGCAGGGTAGATGGAGGCCCCATTGCAACACAGAAGCACATCATGGATGAATGACTATGACAGAGCAGCAAAAAGCACTAACAGGCCACAAGCCAGATGAGTGTGCTGGCCAGACTTTATTTACATTTGCTCAGGTTTCTCCTCTGATTCTGGCCGGATATAAGTACCTGTTCCATCTGATCATGGATCCCAGGGAGAGATGCACCTTGAAAACTGGTGGCAGAAATGCCTTCTCTTGAGCAGTCCCCACCGGTTTTAAGAGGGTGATGGACATCTTTTGACAAATTGCTTACAGGTGGTGTAAGGCGTTGCTACCTGTCTGGTAGCAGAAGGCAGCACCATTGGTCAAATTGTCCCCAAACCTCCAGTGGCCATCATAGAATCATAGAATCATTAAGGACTGGAAGGGACCTCGAAAGATCATCTAGTCCAATCCCCCTGCAACAGCAGGATCACCTAGACCAAGTAACACAGGAACACATCCCGGTGGGTCTTAAACATGTCCAGTGAAGGAGACTCCACAACCTCCATTGGTAGCCTGTTCTAGTGCTCTGTCACCCTCACTGTGAATCACTTTGTTCATGCTGATAGTCTAGAGGTCAGTGCCCAGATCTTCAACATCCTCTGGCATCGTGATAAAATTGAAACAAGCAGGGAAAGCCCCATCCCGGATGGGTGTTGCGACAGGGTGCTCTAGCTCTCTGCTCACACCCAGCCGGCAGCAGGAAGCAGAAATGCCAATGTTCCTCAGAGCAGTGATGAGCCAAGCAACAGAAATACCTAGTTTTAAGCCCTCTATCACTGGGTGTGTTTAAGGCCAGGTTGGATGGATCTTTGAGCAATCTTTTGTAGTGGAAAGTGTCCCTGTGCCCATCACAGAAGAGCTGAAGCTAAATTATCTTTAAGGTCCCTTCCAACTCCAAAAATTCTATGACTCTGTGGTTCCCTAAAACAGCTTAGGGGGAGAGGAACTCCCTGACAAGTCACTGAATCACTCTCCAGCTGTCCCCAGTTTACGTTCATTCAGACACAACTTAGACACTCCATCAAGGTCTGTTCCTCAGTTTCAAACATTTCCCTCATTGGGAAGAGACGGAGCCCACCCAAGTCTGGCCAGACAGTGAGAATTTGCTCTGTGCTTGGCTGTATGAGTCAGATAGAAGAAAAAAACACCACTGTGTGCATGAAAGTCCTTTTTGTCCTGTGCGTGGGGGTGAGGGGCCCCGCTGGCACTTCGATGAGCTTTTCTGTTTTCTTGCTCAAGTTCTCATCTCTATGCCATGCTCCATAGAAAAAGTGGGGACACTTCTGAGTCAGAAGTCTCATATGGAGACTGTCCCATTCATTTCCTGCAGCGTGGCCAAAGACTAGAGGACTGCACCATCAGTCTTTGCAGAAGATATCTTGCATGCAAGAGATTTGGGGTTTTGTCCTCAATCTGGCTAAAACAACCAGCCCCTTCTTCCCCTAAAAGGAGAGACAGCATAGATCAGTGGACAAAGGTGACACTGGCTTATGAAACTTGATAAGGGAAGGAGATGCATTTCATATTCATGTTCTTTCCCCTGTATCATAGACGGGTTGGAAGGGACCTCAGAGATCATCTAGCTCCAATCCCCCTGCCATGGGGTCAGCTTTCACCAGACCAGGCTGCACAGGGCCACATCCACCCTGGCCTTGAACACATCCAGGGATGGGACAGCCACAACTTCCCTGTGCAACTTGTTCCAGTGCCTCAGCACCCTCAGAGGGAGGAATTTCTTCCTAACATGTAGCCTCTTTCAGCTTGAAACCATTGCTCCTTGTCCTATCACTAGAGTCCTTTCTATAGGAGGACAGTGTTGACATCTGAGTGATAAACATGTTATTAGTTTTGGGTCATGAAAATCAAAATGCCGGTCCACTTCTTCAGAAGGTGAAGTACCTTCCCAGGCTTCTTATACTCACTGGACACTTTAGTTAGTTGGGTGAGATTAGTGAGGGGAACCTGCCTTCTGGTTTAGGTGAACATGAACACTAAATCCTTTAAAGTTAACCAGCCTGTGGCATCTTCAGCTCTCTAACTGAAAACTCTCCATGTCTGTGGAAAGAAGCACGGGGACTGTATGTGAGGGAAGAGCAGAAATGAAGTCTGAGCTAAGTTACCGAGTGGTTTCATGGCCACCTTCCCTTCTGCTGAGGTGGTCAGAGAAGGATGTTAGTGTCAGTGACACTCTCCAGCTAAACCTCTGCTCCTTTCCCTGGCCTAAACCCACAGCAAAAAGGGCAAACCAAGAAGCCATCGATGCTGCAGCCCTGCCAATAGGCTTGTAGCTGCTCATGGGCAGGAGACCACAAGATGTGATGGACAATGAGGAATACGTGTGGGCAGTGCTCACTCAATTCACATTTTAAACAAAATGCTGCGAGCAAGTTTCCCAATGAGTCCAACACTTGGTCAGGGGGTTCCTGCAGACTAATTTGTAGTAATGCTAGTGAGTAAGAGAACGTCCTCTTCTATCAGCAGGCTAGTAACAGCAGAACAGCCACCTCGTTCTTGGAGCCACTTTCCTGAATGGAAGAAGAAGCTCCCCGTAGGATCCAGTTCAACAGCTGCCTCTGCCACTGAGGCCAGGAAATAGGAGATGCCACTGAGATAAAACCTGGGTGACTAGGTTGCTTTGGTGATAACTGGTGTGTCGGGTCCTAATTGCTTTAGGTGACTGATGACGCTGTTTGAAGTGGCACAGGTAGTCAGCAGCCTGGTTCTCATGGACTTTGAAATCTGAGCCAAGGCACAAAGAGCTGGGCTGTTCTCAGCTACTGATCATCCTTTCAGCAAGGGAGTCCTGATTCCCAGGCCACTCTTGAAAACAGGTCTTGAGATATGAGATTAACGTTTCCCAATTTATCTAAATAACTTAGGGGCCTATTTTCTGGTATTAACATTTTTTAGCAAAATACTTGTATCTTGGATGATAGACTATTACTTTTGATTAATAAATTACCTGTGCAAGTCCTTCAAACATCCACGCAGCTGTCATTTGAAGCTACTTCTGGATTTCCAAGGGGTTCTGTTTCCATATCCTCTGTGTGGGATCTGTTGTTCTCCATCCCCAAGGATCACACAACCATCCTTCTTTTCCTGTTGGCTTTGTGGAAAAGGTCACAACTGGTCTCGCTTGAAGTACGGGATCATGGTACTGGGGAGGCTGAGAACCACTGGTCTGTATTTGTAGTCTCCTAATTTGTGCCAGTCGTTCTCCTACTATACAGCACTTTCATCTTCCCAGGGGTCTACCTCCTTTGAAATATTCTCTGCGTCTTTTTTTCCCCTTTAGTTATTCTTACTTTTTTGCATTGCTATAATCTGATTGGAAATACACTTCTTGAGTTCCGTTTTGCACAAACCCTGGCATTCTGGAAGCAAGACAGTGCTAGACTGCCTAGGACCTAATAGTATTTAGCTCTGATTGTTCTTTACTTCAAATCCTGCCGATCCAGTAAGGAGCAAGTCCTGTGAAGAAAAAGAGGAAGATTTCTAGGGTTATGAAAAACAGGGATCATTACAAAAGCTTTTTCTAAACTGGAAAAAGGTCATTAACCAGTTGGACTGGGTTTGCATGTGTATCAGTTACTGTGGGTGTTTCAATACACTTCTCGCATTCATTCCCAATTCCCTCCTGAGCCAATAACATTTCCAAAAATACCTAGGCACCGGCTGAATTCATTGGTGTCCTACTAAACGATCCCTGCCTATATTGTTATGATCCAGTCACGGTAGGAAAGTTAACATCTTTTTAAAAAAAAAGGAAAAAGATGCTGAAACCGATGTAATTGTTCTCCCTCAGTATCTAGGCCAGAGAGCAGGAGTCGCACGGCACAGAAACCTCCTGGGAGAGCCAGGTGGAGGATCAGGAGAGCAAAGATCAGCGGTGCTCTGTCGATAATGACAGCCACCGCGAGGACCTCTGACATCACCGTTCACTGCCCACAATGCAGTTAATAAGTATCTGTGATGAAATGACTGCTGAGTCACTGTATAGACACGTTCCCTTTGGCCTCGCCAGGGTACATGGGAGCCGACCTCTGCCGTGTGGTTTTAGGTCTAAACCAGTTTGCCGTTAAGCAAGTTGCTGTACAGGATGCTGCTGAAGAGGGGTGCTCAGAGGCAGATTTTGTCTTCAGTGACTGTGTGGCTGTAGGAGCAGCCAGCTGATTTGCCACCCAGTAACCAGACTGGGGTTCAAGGCAGTAAAAAACCCCCCAACCTTTGGGAAATGCCTAGCTGGGGCTGAAGCATCTGTTATCTGCTGCAGAAGAAATTATTAGAAGATCATGATAAACTCTCCATCTCACTTTTTATCTCATTTTGCCATTTGGGCTTGTTATTTGGGTGAAGAACTCTCCCTTCCAAGTGGGTCCCTGCCACTGTGCCTGGTCTCCATGTGCTGCCCTAACCTGAGGAGTTAATAGCAAGAGCAGGGAGCAGACTCTAAATTGTTGCAGCCTAAAACACAGCCCTTGCATCAGAGCCCCTGTGTTGCAGCGGGGACACCACATTGCTCAATGTCTTCAGCGGCCGTCGCCTTTTGGAAAGCTGTAGCAATAATCAGTGTTTCAGACTGAGGCTGGCAGTGGGACCAAGCACTGCTTTACCCTTCCCACACGTTTGAATAGGTCTGATCACACTTTTTCTTCTAAATTGACGTTTTTCTCCAGTGGCTTCAGCCATGTTTGGATTATGAGGACTCAGCGACAATCGTAGCCCTAAGGACAGAGCTGCAACTATGCAGGGCTGAGCTTTTCTGCTTTCGTTTTATTTTACCCAGGAGCGATGCTGTAGGAAGTCAGCATTGAGCCAGAGTCACTGGTTCACAGCATTCCCCAGTTAAGTCCTTCAAGCAGCCTTTGTTCATTCCTCATGGAGGTGCTCACACACACACAAGAGATGCCAGCACTGAAATGACTTTTGCAAAGCTTCTGTGGACAGGCCATCCTTTTGTCCTAATCCCGGCCCTTGCCATTCAGTGAGAGATTGCATGGAAAACCAGCAAGGAGCTGAAGACACCACTTTCACCTGCTGTGAGAGGCACAATAGCTGGAGACTGAAAAGACTTCCTTGATTCTTCTAGGAGGAGAGTTCAGTGTGAGCTGAACTGGGACTTTAGCAAGCCAGAGCTGAATTCCGTCCCAGTCTCTGCCGGAGAAGGAAAAACTTGCTAGGTTTAACATAAGAGGTGAGGTTAGCTCAGGAAGCTGTGCCAGAAGAGGCTGAAAGCCCCACTGCACGTTTCGAACCCTGATGGTTCCACGACAGGGTAGGTGCCCAGTTCTGTGGAGTTTCAGCTGGAATGGAATGGCTAATGTGCCCTTGAAAACCCCAGCCCTGCCATTCCTCCCTGCCGCATTACAACAGCTCAGAGACAATGTGGTAATGTCTGCTGCGTTACAGAATCTCTTTATCTGAGAAAGAAAAAGTCCTGTCAGACTAATCAGGGAATTAGCAGTGTTACAAAAGTGCTCCTCACAAACGCCAAAATGCAGACATGACTCAGATGGATGTTCAGATCAGAAAACTTATCTTTCTAGTGCGCAGCGCTAGGCTGTGAAAGAGCTTGCTGGCTTTAACAGGGTTCTGCTTGGTGGCACTTGGCAGAGAAACAGAGGGCTTTTTTTGTTCTTTTAAAAAATAATTATCATTATTATTTCAAAATTGGCTGGAAAGGATTTAGCAGCCTTTTGGAAACGTTACTTTTTGTCTATTTTGGGGAGGTTTTTGACCTTTCTTCAAGACTTTAATTGTCCAGGATTGTCACATCTGATTTCTTTAAATACCCGTAAGAGGAAAAACTCACAAAGCAAATGAAAGGTTAGTGAACTTTACTTTATTCTGCTCACAATGCAAACTTTCAAACGATTGGAAAATGATTTCCTTCCATTTTGAATGACAGGAGTTAAAGATAGGAATGACCTATTAGATCACTGAGAGCAGTTCCTTGACAATGTGATTCTGTTTCTCTGATCGGAAGAAAGGAACACAAATTTTGGTGGCTGACTGGTTCCGAGGGCCAACAGTGGTGTGTGGAGACCCTCATGGCGAGGAAGACCTGAGCCAAGTCAGCAGGGACCGGATGCCTTCAGCACCCGGCTTCTGTTTGGTGGTCTTATGAAATGAATGAGTTGCGTCTGCCCGATGTAGGGATGAATAGCACAAAAAGCATGACTATGACTGCTCCATTTATTGGCCGTCTTGGCAGCGCGGCTGAATAGCAAATGGATGTGGAAACTGCTCAGAAACTCCCTATGTGGAGGAACCTGCACTTCCTTCACCCTTTGACATTTTATTATTAACTACTAATTTTGAAACCCAGAGTCCGTTTGATGAGCACAAAAAGAGCCAGCACAAGCGTAGCACAGCCATCATCTTGCTGGTTTAAAGCTGGTCTGTGCTCCAGCGCTCACATGACAAAATTTGTTTTCCACGATGTTTCCTGGGCACAGCAGGACAAGTTTTTTAATAGGGTCTTTTTTTTTGCTTTTCTTTCCTCTAAAACAGTAACCAAGCTGGTGACTCCAGTAAAACACATTTCAGATGGCAGGAAAAGACTTGTTCTTGTCCGGTTTGGAAGTGATCGTGGAAAAGTCTCTTAGCCTATCTCAAAACTGGAACAAATTATTGCTCTGCAGCAACTCCACCTCTCCAGCAGATCCGTGGGACAATCTTACGTTCTGAACGATTTTCCTTGGCCAGCTTGCCCTGCATTTTAGTGGTCCTGAAACAGTGTTAGAGGGTTTTGCTTGCTCTACATCTCCAGAGGACAGATGCAGTTGCTGCTGTTCCTCTCATGATTTACCCTGAGCCTTCGTGGCACTTTATGGGACTTTGGCTGAGGCTGGCTCATTGCTACCGTGTAGCAGGGGTGATGTAGAACAAGCTTAGTGCAGCCTGTCAGCCCCGTGCACTCCACAAGCTCTGGTGGCACCTCCTCAGTAAGGTGATTGAGCATGAGCCATCCAAACACTGTTAAAGTCTGCAAAGCTGCGCTGCATCTCATAAACACCACCAGAGACCTATCCCTACCCCTTCTCATGGATCCAGAACAGAATCCTCCTCCTTTTAGGAGATGGCAGAGGAGTCGGATACTGTCCCAAGCGTGCCAAAGTGGGAGCGAAACTGTCATAACGTGCTGGTTACAGCCAAGGCAAGAGTTGCAGAAGCAGCTGTTTCCTTATCAGAGGCTTGAGTGTGATGTGCAGAGTTTGGATATGTAACACAGCTGTAGAGGCTGAGGTTGTCACTGGAAAAGCTCAAACCTGTGGGCAGTGCTGCGTCCGGAAGCACTAAGGAGTGAAATGGAAAAGAGAGGGCAAGCTGCTGAGGAGTGGGAAAGGAGAAGGGTGATGTCCAATGGCAGTGTGGTGTTCTTGCTCAAGTGACACGCCAGATGGAATGTGGGAAAGTTGACTACAGACCTTCTTCATGTGGCTTCCACCAAGCGGCTTTCTCTTTTATAAAAGCAGTCTTTCCTTGGTGGCCATCACTTTGGTATCACCGCTTAGAATCATAGAATTGTTTAGGTTGGAAAAGACCTTCAAGATCAATAAGTCCAACCATTGACGTAGCTCTGCCAAGCCCACCGCTAAACCCCGTCCCTAAGCTCCAAGTCCACGCAACTTTTAAACATGTTCAGAAATGTTGATTCAACCCCCTCCTGGGCAGCCTGATGACCCTTTCAACAACAGTTGTTATGGAACAGTTCTCTGTGCTGCAGAAGACACAGCTAATGTAGAGCTTTGCCCAGCACCTTGGAAATCAAACTGACCTCAGTGCATGTCCTGGGTTCTCTTCCCTAGTGGCCAAGTACAGGTCATGGCTGAAGAAAGAAACGGATCCACATGTGTGGAACTCTGTGACAACTGCAAGGCGGCTGAAGCTGGAAAGACCAGCCTCCTGCTGTCTCAGGTATCGTAGCCAACAGTTCCCTGCTGGTTTTAGAAATGAGCTTCTATGTGTCCCCAATCCTGTCTCTAGTGAGCGTGGCACTACAGAAATACAGGGAAATGCTGTTCAAGGCAGTTAGCCAAGTTCCTCTGAAGCTCTGGGGTCTCAGTTCTGAGACTGCAAAGATATCTCCACAAGCTGTCTGGTGCACCTGACTGTCTGGTGGTAGCCCCCCACGTTGTGGGGTAAATGCCATACGTACCAAGATTTATTCCCATGTGTATGATGCCTCCTTAAAAGACTCAGATGGAAGAAACAAACATAATGACAGAAAAAGCCCTTTTAGCCTGTGCAGCCCATTTATGTGCCTGAATAGAAGTGCCCAGTGACTCTTGAGGTGCCTTTGAAAACTTTGGCCAAACCATTTCTTAAAAAGCCTTGTAAAGGATTCAGTTTGACTTGGAGTTTTCCCAGCATGTTCTTAGCTGCAGAGCATTTCATTCTCTTGAAATAGGTAGGGTTTGTTTAGTCCTTCTATATTTGTGGAATTTTTCATGCCCTGGAGAAATCCTTGGGTTGCCTACATTTTTGCAAGTGCTGTTCCCAAACAAATTTCCACTACATTTGTCTCATTTGTGTTTTCTCCTCGTGATTCTTTGCCCCCATACAAGTTGCTTTCGCGTGGGTCAGCCCTTTGGCTCTCTTGCTCTCGCTGTTTCCCAGTGTTTCCTTTGAAATGATATGCAAGAGCACACATTTCACCTTGGCATTTGGCAGCCCCTTCCCCTCTTGTATTTATGAGCTTTGAAGAAATGTCCCGCAGTAGCCCCTGCCTGGCTGCTGGGTGCCCAACTCTTTTAATAGTTCCGCTAAGTTTAATTTTACTTGATTCTGCTGCTTCATTTTTACATGCATGCCAGACGGCTCATCCCCTCAAGAATGTCCTGAAGGCATCCTCTGCCATAATAAATACCAGAAGCGATAGTTAAAGTGTACAGACATAAATAGTGTTTGCTCTAGTGCGTGAGTTTGCCTTGCAAATATGAAACTGTGACTGAAGGTCTGCACCGCCGCATTCAGGTCCTCGCTTACAGTGAAATGAACTGGAATGCTACAGCGATTTCCTTTGATAAAGTCTGGCTTATAATTTACTTTTGGCTGAAGCCATCAGTGAGGGAAATCCATTTGAATGGCTTTGTAAGAACGCTTTATTTTTCTGCTGCTGCAGGCTGCAAGTTTCACACTCTGAGACTAAATCCCTTTCGTATCGTCCAGGTCCTGGGGAGAGACATTTATTTAAAAGTAGCTGAAATGAAGCACAGAAACAAACTGTAAGTGATTTTTGGCATCAGAAGTGCAGTGACTGTAAAGCAGTGGCTCAGCTCCATGTTTTAATAGGCTTTAACGTATCAATTATAGTGCTGAGTGGTAATTAGGGCTATACAGCAAATTTCAGAGTGACCTCTAAGCTGTTCCAGAGTTGTGGGAGACAGTGGGAAGGGGGATCTGGGAGCAGACTGAATTCTGCTAATCATACCACAGGGTACAGGAGGGAAAATGTGACTATTAAAAGCTGCATTTTCTTTCAGCTGTGCAGGCAAGCCTTGCCTCCCCTCTGAAGGTGAGTTCTCCCTGCAGCGTGAAGCTAAGTAAATGGGCTGAGTCGTGGACAACTCTTGTGGGATCACACGTGCTTCTCCTGCCAGCCTGCACAGCCTCTGCCTGCTCCATTAAATGAAACGCATCTAAAAACCCTGCTCTGCTCTGCTCAGCTGCAGAAGCCTCTAGGTAGGAAGGGTGAAAGCTGAGACCTGGGGAATGCTGCTTCTCATTTCAGTGTGGCCTAAAGACACCTCTAAAATCCCTTGGTACAAAGGGGTTCCTGGCCTCCAGATAGACCCTTTCCACCCTGCACTCAGCTGGTCAAAGTGCACTGACCAGCTCGGAAAAGGTGCTCCAGATTTTTGGAGGACGGGGGCACTGCTGCCCCGTAGTAATAAATACATTAAGAGCAGCACAGAACACAGCACTACAGGTTTTCCCCCCTTGGTTGGCTGTTTTGTGCTCAAATTGTCTGGGAGGCAGGCGGCACGTCCAGTGACACCGTGCATGTTTGGTTGTAGCGATGGCAACGCATATCCACGTGAGTCTGCCGGGTCAGTCCTGTAATCCCCAGTGAGCCAAGGCCAAACGTTCCCTTGTTTTCAGGGTGGAACCGAAGCCACGAAACCCTTCTCCAGTGTTTGTAGCCAGCGATCAATTGTAGGCTAAAGAAATATTTATTTTAAAGTGCAAACTGAGCAGCGTGAAGTCGTTGCTCGGGATATTCCTCTCGGCGTTACTATTTTGATGTGGCTAAGTTCATTGGTATAAATAGGGTGCAGTTGTCATCACATTCAACTAAAAAAAGCCCTCCTCAGTTGGCTGCATAGGTATCATGAAGTCACGTCACCCCTTAGAAAGCAATTTTCACTCGAGCTCTGTGCGAGCCTCTGGATGACAACTCTGGACTCTGCTGGTGGATGACTGAGGAGCAAGGGAAGGCTTTCAGAGGCAAAGATCTGTAGCCTTGACGTAGAGCACCAGTGAATCATATACTTGAAAACTTTATCCACCATAGCTGAAAACAAAAGTCACACACAAGCCAAAAATGCAAAGCGGGCCCCCGGGATGTGACAAGGCTTGGCTAACCTCCAGCGGGCTTCAGCGATTTTCTAGCACAGTTGGAAACGTGCCAGCGAGTGTCCTTCATGAGGGTGGAGGGAATGAAATGCTCACGGCAACTAATTTCTTCATGTGTGATCCCATCAAGGGAAATGACTGGATTGTCCCCATGAAGAGTGAGATGAAAGTTTATCCCATGATAGGACTCAGTCTTGTCTGTACAGCCACACTCTTACATGGGCTCCGTTACTACCTCAGCAAGTCACAGAATCACAGAACATTAGGGGTTGGAAGAGACCTCAAAAGATCATCCAGTCCAATCCCCCTGCCACAGCAGGATCATCTAGATCAAGTCGCACAGGACCATGTCCAGACCAGTTTTATATACAACCCCTCCATGTCTCTTGTAAGAGACCTTTCCTCTAAGATATAGAAGGTGCCTTTTTTCCCTCCTTTTGTAAACCTCACCCTGCAGAAGTCATTAGCATGCTATGCAACATGTCCAGGCAGGTTTTAAATGTCTCCAGAGAAGGAGACTCCACAACCCCCCTGGGCAGCCCACTCCAGTGCTCTGTCACCCTCACCATGAAGTGCCTTCTCATATCAATGTGCAACCTCCTGTGTTTCAGCATACAGCCATTGCCCCTTGTCCCATCATTAAATGACTCTGAGAAGAGCCTGGCTCCACCCTCCTGTAGTCTTTACTACAGTAGTCTTCACTGATTTTAATTTTGAGGTAGAAAATGCTGGGATTTGTTCTTCAGTCAGTGAAGAGAAGAACGAGAATGCAGTGTTACACCCCTCACACAGAATGAATCTTAGTGCTGCTAGTCTCAGCAGCTAGTAAGTCAGGAGAAGTTCTACCTGAGTGTATCTGAGCATGAAAAACTGAAGGAGAGTCAGTCTGTATGAGAGTAGGGAGAGCTGCCAAGACTCAACTGGGTAAGTAACATGTAGTAAATGCTTAGAGTCACCTTGCCAGACAAATATTTGCCTTTTACTTTGAATGAAGACTGAATCATGTTCTAACTAGCAGGACCAAGAAATTCCACACATTTTAGTAAGTTGAGCGTCCTGCAGAAACTCCCATGGTAAGTGCATGAGGGCAGATGTTGGGGTGTTTTCTGGAGAGACAGAAGAAGAAAAGAAGCAAATTAGGAAGATACTTCAGTTGAGTGAAAAAAAATACAAGGGAATACTGGAGGCTGGGAACAGGGTGGAAAAGAACTTTGTAAATGAGTGTGGCCAAATGTGCCACTATACTGGGATGGTCATATTTAGCAACGGTCACAGGGGTGGAATCCAGGAGCTGAAGAGGGGACGTCCCTGGGGAAACACTGCAGAGGAATTACGTCTCCTCCCTAAATCAGATTAGCTCTGAAAAATATGTTATGGGAAGAATTAATCTAGAGTAAAGACCACAGTCCCTGGACATTTCCAGTCATTTCTAACAACCTTGTAAACTTCCTCCTCTTGTTCAGTGAACCAAATGCAGAAGACCATGGTAAACAAAGGACAGCAGCGGAATTGTTCTGGTGACAGATGTCCTTGATGTCATTATTCAAGGCCTACACTTAAGGGCAATACTCATTGTTCTTGGGCCATTTGCTCTGTTCTGCTGTAACAACAGCCTTTCATGACTGATTTTTGGGAATAAATGGTTTGATCAGCCATTACTAGGTTGTTGGTAGGTGAATAGCTCTGGTTGAACTCCAATGTAACCAACCCAGTTTTAATAAAAATGTAGAAAGTAAAGGAGGAAGGGAGAGGCCAGCTGTTTGATCAGTGGGCTAAGAGAGAGCAGACTTTGCTTATGATCCCTGTTCAGTACAGGTTTTGGTGCTTTAAAATGAGTGAGGAGCAACGCCCTCACAATTTTCCTTGGGCAGCCTGGGGTTCAGTAGGAACCTTTCCATTGATTTTGATGGCCTCTGGACTAGACCCTCGATTTCCATGGCACTTCTGGAAAGTCTACTTGGAATTCACTGGCATCCTCACACACCGTTCTGGCTAAAACATTTGCTGCTGTAAATACAGCTCGGTGCACAGTCGGGAAATTCTTCAGTCTTTATCTGCAGGAAACCCTGATAATCTGTCTAGTTTGCTCTCCTAGTTGCATCCCGTTACACCCCTCTGCATCCCCTTGGGCCCCCTGTAATTCCTCTTCTCTGTAGCACCTGTGCAGTCATGTGTTGGTACCTTCTATCTTGTATGTAAACATGATGAAACTGACTTGAAATGAAGAAACATACCCAACTGTTTCACAACAGGCACTCTAAGTACTTGGTACCCTTCAAAGGCGTATCGGAACCACCGGAGCACAGCACCGCTGAGCAGCTGTTAATGAAGTGATGCTTATGCAATGCTTTGAACACCTGAAATGACGAGGGCTTGCGAGCCTATTCCCAACAGCGTTATCACTGCTTCATGAAAACCAGGAATGCACCCAACGTCTGTGAAACCCTCCCAATTACCAAAGACTTTGCGTGTTGAAAAGAATCAGCCACGACAAACTAACAGATAGTCTTTCTTCCGGCCGGGTTGTCCTTTTGTCTCCAGAAAATGGTGTAAAGTGTAATTTTTCGGGGCTAGCTTGTTTATTTAAGCACATTTGTCAAAAGCCTACCGCAGAGTGGTTATTCTAGCTTAAAGAAATCCTTCCGGGTCAGAAAGTCCTTTGGATGGCTCAGATCCAACTGCTCTCCCTTCCCATTCCTCCCTTTTAAGTTCTGAAAGTCTGTCAAAGTCTGGACTGAATTCCTGCAACCAGTTGGAGTGTAGCTCTTCTTTTGTTCCCCGCTGCCCACTGCAGAAAGCTACGTTCACTGGTTTTTGTAGTCACCAGCTTTAAGGTCCCTAAGTCCCATTGCTTCCTTTGAATGGGCAGATGTGAAGCAATGCTTTAAACCCAGGAATGACTTTACAGGGCTTTTCACTTGTGCTGTTGGATGGACTGCTGTGCTGTCTCTGATTTCAAGGAAGAATGCCTGCCTGTTTCTTAAGGCTGTCAGAGGTAAGACTACAACTTGAAAAATGACATCTGGAAAGTCCAGATCTTTCAAAATACTGTCTTCATCCTTGAGGTCTGAAGGCTGTAAATACAGTTCTATTAGTGTAATTAATTCAGCGCAGAGGGACTTCTGCCATTTTTAAGGTATATTCATTTCTTACAGAATGTGGTTTGAGTGGAGAACTGCTTCGAGTGCTGTAGGGGTACTAAGTGTTTTGCACTTGAAGGTAGTAGACATTTGGTTAATTTTTGTCCTCTTGCTATTTGTCAGTGAATTAAATTATGGTTCTGCTTATGGATAGAGGTACAATCCAATTCATTAATCATATTGAGATATTTAAACCTGTGCTAGTCTGTTATGACTTGTTCTTCATAAGGCTGGAAAGTATTTCTTTCGTCAGAATGGCTTAATGCCTATAAACATGTTCTAATTATATTTTAGTGAAATTACCCACGTTCATTATGTTAAGTTTGGGATTACATCTGAAGTGAATCTGAATGGTAAGAGTCTGCCACATTCCCTTCAGACACTGCTGATAAAAATAATGGCGTGAGATTTTCAGAAATCCTCATTTTTGGCCTAAGACTGTTCCTCTTAAAGTTGGTTGAAGCTTTACCCTTCTTTCAGTGTCATGGATTTCAGCCAAATCTGAGCACTTCTCTGAAGCTCAAAGTTTTGGCAAATTTTCCAAACAACCTAGAAGAAAAAGTCTGTACAAGGTGTCATTTGATTTAGAATTAGCAGCAGATATCTGTGTTTGTGGGTTGTTGGATTTTTTGGTGGTATTTTCTCCCCTCTAAAATAGAGGTTTAGCGAACACTTGGGATGCAAAGTGATTAAACTTCAGTGTAATCTTCTGTCGGGGGTTTGTGGGTTTTTTGCATGAGAAAATCCTTCAGAAACCTACGGAATCCCTTCCAGACTTAAAAAGACAATGGGGTTATATAAAGAAGCCCCTCTTGTTCAGAAACTGAGACAATCTTTTTGATTAAAAGCCCTCTAAGAGGGGGATCTTTATCTCATTAGTTCAACTACAGTTGTTTCCACTTTGGTTTTTTTTCACAAGGACCAAGACTCGAGGTCCTTATCTCAGAAACAGATCAGGTCAAAGAAACCTTTTTCCAGAGTAATGGCCCTACAACGTGGTCTATCACAAATCTCTGCTCTTCCTATATAATAAAAATGAAATAATTTCTTCAGCATGTTTTAAGGTTAGTGGTTGTCCAAAGATAAATTATTGAAAACGAAAAAGAAGGTCTTTAGCTGCCAACCCATCATTAATGTTGTCAAAGTCCATATTTTAGCAAGCCCAGCCTTACACTGTGGTCACACAACGTCCAGAAACATGTTGTCTACCAATTCAAATGTTTCTTGTCCTTGATTCTCTGAGGTTTGAGTGCTATGGAAGCAGCAGTCGATGTGATGCATGGTTGGGGGTGGGGGGAAAACTCTGAGAAGTCAAAGGAGCCAAAAAATCTTCATTTCCCACAGATAATTGGACCTGTCAGTGTTTATGACTCTTACTAATTGCATTCCAGTAACACTGCAGGCCCTTAGCTGAGATAAGTTCCTGCCACCGTAGACAGGTACATGGGATTGGTTTCCTCTCACTTCACTGTCTCAGAATTGCCTGTCTGGCTGCAGATAGGTTTCTAGACTCCCATTATAACCTGTGGAGAGAAATACCTGTCTCCAGAAGCCAACTCACCACCTCCAACCTGTAACTGAGGTGTGATGAATCACCCTCTGGCTGTTCTTACCTCTCTCCATTGATGACAGGAAAAGCTCAGGTAGGTAGACAATTCTGTGATAGGCAGCTGAAGTTGGATGAGATGGATCCCACCCAAGTTGCTCACACATTGCTAATTGCAGTGGCAACAGACCTTGGAGATACACATATGTTTAAAAGACCCAGCTCAGGGTTTGCAAGGTAAGCGATGTGCTAAGGGATGTGTGTTTGGGGAGCTGGCCTGACTTGAAGACTTGCTGATGTTGGAGACCACGCAGGGATGGTCCAAATGACCTTCCTCAAAGCCAGCGTGGCTCCGTCGTGTAGCTACCCCAGCTGCAGGGCTCACTTTGAGAGACCTTTCCTCACAACCAGAGTAGAGATGGGCAGCAAAAACCTCACATACATGAAGGTGACAGAGGCACGGTATCCGAATCCCTCAGCTGTAACCACCAGAAAAGCCTTTGACTTTGCCTAAGTGGCAGAACAGTTACAATCAAACTTGAGAGCTCCCAGGATGAAAACCCTTGTCCTGATCTTTCCAACACAGAGCTTCTAAGTGGCTTGGCTGCAAATAACTTCTCCAGCTGATGCATAATTAAAAAGCCATTTTCATTCATTTCGCAGGCAGCGCACGGATTTCTCAAGTGTCCATTGGCTACAGACCATCACTGATGGACCGTTAAACTTGGCCCTGGGCTTTACTGCTGTGCCTGCCTTTTCGTTAAGCACATGCCTTTCGAGAACTGTCTGTCAATAATTACCAGGACTTGGCTCCTTTATTCTGGGAGCTGCCCTGCTGCTGGAAAAATATCTAACGGAAACATGCTGCTGCTGCAGAGGGTTCGACACTGTGACACTGCTTGGCATGAGAGAGAGCTCCTTCTGACAAGTTAAATGCTAATTTTTATTAAAGGTAACAGTAAAATGTGAAATTGGTCTTTGCACTTCACTTACGCAAGAAATTAGGAAGAGAGCTGCCAGCGATCGCTGTTCGAACGTTCTAAACTCCGCTGTACAACACGCTGCCGAGCCAGGGGAAACGCTCTGGTTATTAGAGATCCACGTGGACGGGTGGCAGTTGGGAAATCAAGGTTATTTCTTTCCTCCACAAAGAGACAAATAGAGATTTCGTTGTGGGCAGCTGAGGCAGTAACCACCACAGTCACTGCGACGTGGGAATGGAAGAAGCCCTGGCCAGTGACCCAAGGTTTTAATCAATCAATGACACCAACTTCTGCAGAAGGAATACGATTCAAAGCAACAGCCAAAACCCAGGATTTTGCTAGATGATCCCGACCCAAAGTCCTTTGAAATCAGTGACCGCGACTGACGAGGTGATCCTGCTGAGGCAGAGGGATTGGACTAGATGATCTTTCGAGGTCCCTTCCAATCCCTAACGTGACCTGTGTGTCTGGCTGCTTGGTGTGGTTTCAACACCCAGGTTTCTGCTTGGGCGCTCAACGCAGTCCAGGAACTCTTACCCAAGGTCTGCCAGCCAAGTGCCTTAAACTGTTAATCCCCCTCATTAATTTTCCTTTGTATTTTGATAACTTATAACTAATATCCATCCCTCATCCGGCAGGCCTCCCACTGGAGCGAGAGGATTGTAGAGAACAGAGACAATAAATCAGGGTGAGAAACATGGAACTCTGCATTCAGCCTCTGGATAGTCAGAAGCATCGCTCGTGTTTTTCCTCATAGACGTCAGGAGTTAAAAACTTACAGCTTCGGCTATTTTAAGGAAAAGCTCTGATCCTCATGCAATCGCTTGTCTCCAGGGAGACCATTTAAGAAAAACAAAATACCGAGAGATGAGGGAGAACTCAAAAGAGTTAGAAGCAACGTATTGGTGTGAGAAGTATTGATTGGGGTGTTTTCTGAATTTAATTTTCCACTTGGCGCTCTGAAGCCTGAGGTACGGAAAGGTGTTCTGTTACTTGTTTTATCTGTAAAGGTCTCCCCCACACCGTGTCCTGTAAAAGCACTCAGGGAGTTGTATGGAAATTAAAAGGTGATATTAATATTTCCTGAGATGCACTATGAAATGTCTCCAGCCAGCTCACTGTAACTCTCACACACCTAAGAAACAGAGTCGAATATGAACACAGAGAGAAAATGGTTGTGAAGACGATTCTGTATCAGACTCTGCAAAGATTCCTCTGACTTCCCTGCTTGAGTACCCTTTTATTCCAACAAAAAGTAAATCGTTTCTGTTTCCTTGTCTGCTCTGCTTCTCAGAACAAGACAGCTAAAATCTCCAGATGCTGATGTTTTTCAGGCTTGTTTCCCATTTGGAGCCTCATGGGCAAATTACCCTGCCATTCACAGCTTCTCTGCTAGAAAATAGGGGAATTTGTTCCTCCAGTTCAGATTTCTCTGGCCTTTGTGCTGTCCCAACCACCAGCATCCCAGACTCCTGATTTGAACTGCAGCAGTGACTTTCTGTGCTTCTGTTCTGGCAGTTTGCAGTCTGGGCTGCAGGCAAGACGACCTGCCAGATGTTTACTCCACTTGGCCTTCCTGGAAGAGGAAGGTATCTCTCAGAGCGGTGCTCTGTGAGAAGAGCGTGGTTATAAAATAGGGTCCCAAAGCCAAACTGGCCAAACACCCATTCTTGCACGAAGGTACTAGTGTTGTGTAGTGCAGCTGGAAGTGATTTCTGCTGTGGGGTTTGAATTTCTGCTTTTGCTTTGGGTCTTCCGCTAGTCTCGCCTCATGTTTTCCTCCCTGCACTGAGTTTGCTCTCTGCTGCCCTCTTTTCCCACAGCCTCTTCCATGGGACCTGTGAGACATATGCAGGCAGGATCACAGAATCATGGAATCATTAGGGATTGGAAGGGACCTGGAAAGATCATCTAGTCCAACCCCCCTGCCACAGCAGGATCACCTAGACCAAGTCATACAGTCAGTCTGGGTTAGAAGGGGCCACAGGATCATCCAGTTCCTACTCCCCTACCATGAGCAGGGACACCCCACCCTAGATCAGGCCCCTCCAAGGACGGGGCCTCCACCACCCTCCTGGGCAGCCCATTCCAGGCTCTCACCACTCTCACGGTGAAGAACTTCCTCCTCACATCCACTCTAAATCTACCCATCTCCAGCTTTGCTCCATTTCCCCTAGTCTTGTCACTACCTGACATCCTAAAAAAACCCATCCCAGCTTTTTTGTAGCCCCCTTCAGATACTGGAAGGCCACAAGAAGGTCACCTGGGAACCTCCTCTTCTCCAGACTGAACAGCCCCAACTCTCTCAATCTAGCCTCATAGGAGAGGTGCTCCAGCCCTCTGATCATCCTGGTGGCCCTCCTCTGCACTCACTCCAGCACGTCCACATCCTTCTTGTCATAAGGGCTCCAGAACTGGACGCAGTGCTCCAGGTGGGGTCTCACCAGAGTGGAGCAGAGGGGGAGAATCACCTCCTTCAACCTGCTGGCCACACTTCTCCTGATGCAGCCCAGGATCCGGCTTGCCTTCTGGGCCACGAGTGCACACTGCTGGCTCATGTTGAGCTTTTGGTCCACAAGCACTCCCAAGTCCCTCTCCTCAGG